>CATKHJ010170701.1:0-30065 GCA_949750685.1 Vernicia montana | reverse complement strand
CTCCAAAAATTTTTGGGTGTGTATCGTTTGTTCATATTCATTCTCATCAACGTGGTAAATTAGACCCTCGTGCAATCAAATGTGTCTTTGTGGGATATTCCTCTACCCAAAAACGTTACAAATGTTATCATCCACAAACTAGAAAATTTTATATATCATTTGATGTAACCTTTGTTGAACATGAAAGTTTCTTTCCTCGACCTTATCTTCAGGGGGAGATACTAAAAGAAGATAAGGACAGTGAGGATATGTTTCAACTTGATAAATTACCTCTTTCTCTTCAAAATATCCAAGCAACTGAAACAAACCTTTCCTATCAAAATACCCAACATCAACCTGAACCCTCTAGTCCTATCCTTAGCAACCAACACCATCTAGGGAGACAAATACCTTTACAGGTATACTCAAGAAGGAAGACTACCCAAGAAGAACCAGAGCATGTTCAATCATCATAACCAACCACTGAAATTGAGGTAGGCACTCATTCCTTTCCTAATTCATTCGAAATTAATGATTTAGATTTACCGATTGCTATCAGGAAAGGTAAAAGAACTTGTACTCAAAATTCTTTATACCCTCTCTCCTATTTTATGTCCTACAAAAAACTCTCACCATCATATAAAAGCTTTCTCACTCACTTAAACACCATAATCATTCCCAAAAATTTATTTGAGGCACTAAACAATAAAGAATGGAATCAAGCCATGAAAGTGGAGATGGAAGCTTTGGAGAAAAATGGTACATGGGACCTTGTAGAACTACCCAAAAGAAAGAAGCCAGTAGGATGCAAATGAGTGTTTACGGTGAAGTATAAAGCAGACGCTTGAAAGGTACAAAGCCAGACTTGTTGCCAAAGGATATACTCAAACATATGGAGTGGATTATCAAGATACCTTTACACCAGTAGCAAAAATGAACATTGTAAGAATCTTACTTTCTTTAGCTGCTCAATTTGATTGGAACTTGCAACAATTCGATGTGAAAAATGTCTTCCTACATAGAGAACTTGAGGAAGAAATATATATGGATCTTCCACCCGGTCTTGATGAGAATGGGAAAGAAAAGAAGGTTTGCAGATTAAAAAAGGCACTATATGGATTGAAACAGTCTCCAAGAGCTTGGTTTGGGAGATTTACGAAGGTCATGATATCCAAGGGATATAAGCAAAGTCAAGGCGACCATACTTTGTTCCTTGAGCATTCGACTTCAGGGGGAGTCACAGCTTTACTTGTGTATGTCGATGATATAATTGTAACATGAAATGATAATGAAGAAAAAGAGTCTTTAAAACAGTGCTTAGCAAGGAAATTTGAAATAAAAGATCTTGGAAGATTGAAGTATTTCCTAGGAATTGAAGTGGCTCATTCTAGAGACGGTATCTTTATTTCATAGCAGAAATATACCCTAGACTTGCTCAAAGAAACTGGGAAAATAAGATGTAAACCAGCTGATACTCCTATTAATCCAAATCATAAACTTTGTGAAGCAAGTGATGATGTTGCTGTTGATAAAGGAATGTACCAGAGAATTGTAGGCAGATTGATTTATCCTTCACATACTCGACCAGATATAGCTTATGCAGCCAGTATAGTGAGTTAGTTTATGCATAATCCAAAGGAAGCTCATCTACAAGCTACGCAAAGGATTTTGCATTACTTGAAATCTACTCCAGGGAAAGGAATGAGACTAACTGTGGAAGCCTACACTGATGCCAATTATGCTGGGTCCGTTGTTGATAGAAGATCAACTACAGGATATTGCACATTCCTTGGTGGTAATTTGGTAACTTGGCGTAGTAAGAAACAAAATGTGGTGGCAATATCAAGTGCAAAGGCTCAAGGAACTTGTGAGTTGTTATGGCTTAAGATTATACTGGAAGATTTGAAAATTAAATGGGAAGCACAAATGAAGTTGTATTGTGATAATAAGTCAGCCATCAACATTGCACACAACCCAGTACAACACGATCGAACTAAACATGTAGAAGTAGATAGACACTTCATAAAAGAAAAGTTGGATAGTGGCTTGATACGTACTCTGTATGTGTCTACAGGTAATCAACTAGCTGATGTTTTGACAAAAGGGATTAAACAATAGTCCATTTCAAACAATTATTGGCAAGTTGGGAATGATTGACATCCATTCACCAACTTGAGGGGGAGTGTTGACAAATCTCCACTAATCAAGCTTAAATTACTAGGAGTTTTACAGCTGTAATAGTCAATGGTCAAGCCTAAATCAGTGGGTGTGTACAGCTGAAATACAGCAGGAAATTAAGCCATGATTAGTGGGTTATACAGCTGTAAATTAGTTGATTTTCCTTTGATTTGATTACTAGAATTTTGCCTTAATTGGTGGTCATTGTACTCTATAAATTGTAAATGGTTCTTGGAGAAACACAAGTAAGAAATTAACATTTCTTTCCACTTGGGGAAATACAAGTAAGTACTTGTTCACTTACAAAATCTGATGAACGGATACGAGATTAGTAGTGAAATTAGGAACATGCAAAACATTTTTCAAGGCTAGAATTTCATCTAAGTAGACTTCTCCCTGACCTGCCACAGTGGCTAATGAACCATTAGCAGTGGCAATTTTCCTATTACTAGGACATGGGTTATAGGTGCTAAATTTTTTAGAGGATTGTGTCATGTGATCTGTAGCTCATGAGTCAATGACCCAAGAATTTGTAGAAGGTGAATCTGTGGCACTAAGGGCATTAGAACATGGAATCTTACTAGATTTTGCAAGTGAACAGGAACTCGTTTGTTTTTCCAAGGTTCTCAACAGGTACTTCAACCTTTCACTTTCTTCTTTGTTAAAGTCAGCATATTCACCACCAGCTACGTTCATTCTTTCTTGAGAGGGATTCTCACTTGATTGAGTATTAGTAAAATGAGCTTGATTCCTTTGATGTCCACCTTTGTAACCCCATTCTATACTGGAAGTTGAGGGCTTACCATGAAGTTTCCAACATTTCTCCTCTGTGTGTCGTGGTTTTTTGCAATAGGTACACCAAAGCGAGTCTTTGTGGCTGGTTTTGGACATCTCTCCTTGACTATTATCAGTCCCAGTATGTCGTGCAACAATTTTGGCACTTCCATTATCGTTGGTCAGCATAGCAGAGCTTGGTCAGCATAGCAGAGCCTTCTATAGGTTGATTTTTCAGCATGACACTAATTCAAATTTCTTCAACACGTATCACAGCAATCACTTCATTTAAAGAGGACAATTCTTTTTTTTCCAATTACTTGAACCCTTGATTAAACTCGGCATTAAAACCAGCAAGAAAGTCATATATCCGGTCTCTTTCTATGAAATTTTTGAGAGTTGCTGCATCTTCACTACACCTCATTTGAATGCAACGATAGTGATCCATCTCTTGCCATAAGTTTTTTAAGAGATTTGCATATTCTGTGACGAATTTATTCCCTTGTTTTGTTGATGATATTTTTGATTTGATCTCATAAATCTGGGCTGCATCATGTACCTTTGAATAAGTCTCCTTGATTGATTCCCAAATGTCTTTGGCAGTGGAAAGAAACATGCAAGTGTCACTGATTTCTGGTACCATTGCATTCCACAACCAAGACATGACCATAGAATCTTCCTCATCCCAAGCAGCGAATTTAGGATTACCTTCTTTTGGTCCAGTGAGTGACCAAGTTTGCCTTTTCCTTTAAGGAAAATTTGAACAAATTGAGACCATTTCAGATAATTTTTCCCATTCAACCTATTTTCTGGCTGAATATTCTGTAAATCTCCTATGGTCTGACTATTTTTTGTCTCCTCTAGTTGAGGAGTGATACCAGAAATTTCTGATTTTTCTATCATGGAGAAAGTATTAAAAGGAACTTGGAGTGAGGAAAATAATAATCAAACAATAATGAAGATGGGATAAATTGGTAATGAAAGTGTAGGATAATAAGGGATCAACAATGAAGGCTGAAAATGACAAATTTTTTGGAGGATTGCACTTACAGCAATGAAGGCTGAAATTTTTTTTTTCAAGAGATGGTATCTTTATTTCACAGCAGAAATAAACCCTAGACTTACTCAAAGAAACTAGGAAAATAGGATGTAAACCAGCTGATAGTCCTATTGATCCAAATCATAAACTTTGTGAAGCAAGTGATGATGTTGCTGTTGATAAAGGAATGTACCAGAGACTTGTAGGCAGATTGATTTATCTTTCACATACTCGACCAGATGTAGCTTATGCAGTCTGTATAGTGAGTCAGTTTATGCATAATCCGAAGGAAGCTCATTTACAAGCTACGCACAGGATTTTGCATTACTTGAAATCTACTCCGGGGAAAGAAATTTTGTTCAAGAAAGGATTGAGACTAACTGTAGAAGCCTACACTGATGCCGATTATGCTAGGTCCGTTGTTGATAGAAGATCAACTACCGGATATTGCACATTCCTTGGTGGTAATTTGGTAACTTGGCGTAGTAAGAAACAAAATGTGGTGGCAAGATCAAGTGCAAAGGCTGAGTTTCAGGCAATGGCTCAAGGAACTTGTGAATTGTTATGGCTTGAGATTATACTAGAAGATTTGAAAATTAAATGGGAAGCACCAATGAAGTTGTATTGTGATAATAAGTCAGCCATCAACATTGCACATAACCCAGTACAACACGATCGAACTAAACATGTAGAAATAGATAGACACTTCATAAAAGAAAAGTTGGATAGTGGTTTGATATGTACTCCGTATGTGTTTACAGGTAATCAACTAGCTGATGTTTTGACAAACGGATTAAACAATAGTCCATTTCAAACAATTATTGGCAAGTTGGGAATGATTGACATCCATTCACCAACTTAAGGAGGAGTGTTGACAAATCTCCACTAATCAAGCTTAAATTACTAGGAGTTTTACAGCTGTAATAGTCAATGGTCAAGCCTAAATCAATGGGTGTGTACAGCTGAAATACAGCAGGAAATTAAGCCATGATTAGTGGGTTATACAGCTGTAAATTAGTTGTTTTTTTTTATTTGATTATTAGAATTTTGCCTTAATTAGTGGTCATTGTACTCTATAAATTGTAAATGGTTCTTAGAGAAATACAAGTAAGAAATTAACATTTCTTTCCACAATTCCTAACCATGCGTGGCTTAGACTTGCTAAGATAGCAAGCTCTTAATAGAAAAACAAAATACAAATTTCCCTCCAAAAAAATACTGTTGGAGATTGAGATTTTGCAGAAGATATTTCTGCAATAGTTTCTTTTGTTAAAAAGGAATGGATATCCTTGTTTTAAGGAAAGAAAGTATGGCAGGAAGTTTTAATTAGGTAAGTGTTAGTTGTTGACTAGGAAACCATTCCCTTTATAAAAAGGGTGGTTGTAACGCAAGAAAAGAGTGAGAAAGCGAGTCAAAAAACAAAAAAAAAAAAAAAAAAAAAAAGAACAAAAATATATGTTTTTGTATAATCTTTTGATGTGTATGTGATGTTGTGTTGATATTTAATTTCCTGTAATTTTGCTTTAGCCAAAAACTCTTCCTTTCCCATTTTTCCAACATGGTATCAAAGCTCCAATGATCTTTGTGGGTCTGTGAATGAGTTCTTAAAATGAATATGTTTTCTTCAGTCAAATATAAACTTCCAAAAGTGAGCCATTTCTCAAATTGGCTATGATTGATAATCTTTGATTAGCCAATAGTTTTTTAATGTGTTGTGTTTTCAAAAAAAAAACCTCCTTGAAGAAAATATTTTCTGTTCCTGCAAAAGTTATTCAGGAATTTGTTTGTTTATGTCAAAAAATTAGTTTTTTTTTTTTTTTTTTTAATAGTTCAGTTGTTATGATCCTAAAAAAGACCGACATGTCTCAAATCTGCAAGAAAAATTTGATGAAAACCTTCATGTCTATAAACTAAAAATTGAAGAAGACCATCATGTCTCTGAATTGAAAATTTTCATGGAGACCTTCATGTCTATAAACTGAAAATTGAAGAAGACTATCATGTCTCTAAACTAAAAATTTGATGGAGATCAATTCATGTCTTTAAACTGATATTTGATAAAAATTTGAAAGGATCATCAAGTCCATAAATTGAAATATTGTTGAGGGACTGTGAATGTCCAAAAACTGCTAAAATTGATAAAATTGGTTGAAGGATCATGATCAGCCATTTCCTTGAAGAACTTGAATTATGTATGCTCTCATGGAGGAGAATTGCTATCAAGGAGTGTTCCTTTGTCAAAGACTACAAAAAAATAATAATAATAAAAATGATGATGCTTTTGGTGTCCCAAGATGAAGGTTTGAATCTCTTAAGAAAGAGCTGTAGACGACGTGAAGGTCTGGAGAGAGATTTTTCAAGATTGCAAAAAATCTCTAGCAAAATCTCAAGGAGGAGTTTTGGAGATTGAGATTTTACTGAAGATATTTCTGCAATAGTTTCTTTTGTCAAAAAGGAATGGATATCCTTGTTATAAGGAAAGAAAGTATGGTAGGAAGTTTTGATTAGGTAAGTGTTAGTTGTTGACTAGGAAACCATTCCCTCTATAAAAGGGTGGTTGTAACACAGGAAAAGAGTGAGAGAGAGTAAAAAAAAATGAAGAAAAAGAAAAAAAATGTATGTTTTTGTATAATCTTTTGATGTGTTTGTGATGTCGTGTTGATATTTAAGTTCCTGTCATTTTCCTTTCCCATTTTTCCAACAAATACTAAATAACTAGAAAGTATCTAAACAAATTCTCAAACGTCAATAAAAGGTGATAAAAGGAGGGGACATTGAAAAGCATAATAAAGAATCTGAAACCCAATTGCTCTGATTGATAAGGAGCATCTGTTTGAAGCTTAGAATGCAGAAAAATGTGTGGGTCTATGGTAGTAGTTACATACAATCTCTTGATCCTGGGACTCATCAACATTCTAGAGGTAGCACTGAGGTCTATTGTTCAATCCTTTTATTTCTCTTTTCAGATATAACATCTAAGGACTAGGAAACTTATCAAGCGGAGCAGAGCAAGCTTAGAGAAATTGTTGAGGTTTCAAAATTTTCTTAGATACTCTCTAATTATTTAGTGTCTTTGGAGAGAAAGTTGTATTTTGCTTTTCTATTAAGAGCTTGCTGTGTTAGCAAGTCTGTTAGTGGGGTTAGGCAGAAGGCATGGGTTAGTTTGAGTGTTATAGTAGTGTGTTTCAAATATGGTGAATAGCTAAGAATAGTTAGGCATGGTTGTAGTCTATCTTTTTTGTAAAAACTCTCCTGTAACTAGAGCTATATAAACATTAAATCAATCAACGAAATTGACCAGCTATTCTGAGGTTCATTTGAGAACCATGCGTTTGCTATGTGCTGGTGTACCATTTGCTTCAAAAAAACAGGTGTACAAAGCTACAACCAGAAATCTCTTGTTTTATAGTGGTTAAATCAAGGATTGTGATGTAAATCTATAATAGACTAGTTTTCTACTGTTTGAACAGTGGACGAGATAAAATCACTTGACAAGGTAAATTTAAGATACGTATGGATTAAATGCAATTAAAGATGTTATTGCTTATGACAATTTTCAAGAAGTATGACTTGTGAGAGAGTATTGAGAAAAATAGTTATTACACACAAACAAGCATCACCATACAACATGCATACTATCAAGCAAGGAATTTTGCCAAGTACCTTTGCGTGAATATATTTCTCTTTACAGTAAATGGCATCTTTCGGGCATGGTTTTTCAATTGATGATGCAATAGCATCTGATTTGTCCACTCTGCATGGTGTTGTTACATTCAGCAAGAGTTCCAAGGCAAAAGAGCAATAATACATTTTAAAACGATTTATCACCACTGATCTACACATCAAAATGGATAAATGAAATTGCATTTTAAATGTTTGGAGGGTGATTGATAGTGTGATTAGGTTGTGTGCCAACCCGAAGTAGGGTCAAAGACCTTTCTTGATGCTAGTTTGAAATGGATAGTTTAATCTAAGTAACAAACTGATATTTGTGTACATACTTTTTGATACAGAGAAAATGGTGATCATTTGCAGGTCAGAATACTGACTATTGCTAAGGGATTCATTCAATTGAATTTTTAGTGCACAAAAAGCGGTTCTTGAAAACTATATTCTGATGGCCTAGGTAAAGTCAAACAGCAAAGTTTGTTGTTCTGCAACAAAATGCTTAAAGGAGATAAAAATCATTAGGTAAAGTTGAAGCTCGTATATTAATATTTCTGCCTTTGTAATGTTCTATAGGTATTTCCCTAAGACGGGACATAAGTTGACTTGAAGTAGGATTCTCTACATTCCAGATGAATTCACATCATAAATTACTGATTCTCAGGTTCCGAGTCACAATGATATGTTATGAAATTCTACAACTAATGTAATGGCTGCCTACTTTTGCAGGTAACTCCGTTAATCTGGTCACTGTATTCGGTTTCTCGTGTTCAATTTGTTTATATAATTAAAATGAATAATCCTGGATATAACAATCCTGATAATGATAGAATTCTAGTCCTAGTAACCGCATGATATTCCAGATGTCTGAACTAATTACAGCATAAATCTGTTTATAATGATATTTCTTCTTGTGTGATAGCATTGATCTGACTTTTCTAATGTGATATATACTCACATTTATTTTTATCATTTTGATGCAGAAACTTAAAGGATAGAACCCCTATGGTACACACTACGTATATATTACTAGGTCCCCCATTCAAATTACCCTCTTCTGGGATCATGTTACTCCTTCCCGTTTGGGGGGCAGTGCATGAGAAGCAGTGATGTGAGAGAGAGAGAGAGATGGTGAAGAGAAGGTGGGCTGGGGGTGGTAGTGGTGAGTACATATTTAAGGTTTAGGTTTTCTTTTTTCCTTTTTTTAACTTCATATTATTATTTGGTATTATTTTCAGTTTTGTTTAATGATTTTTCTGCTTAGCATATTACCCTTTTCTAAGAATTGGCAAAATTATTAAATTGAAATTTTTTTGTAACATTCAAGGTTTAATTGCAATGATTTTTAGTATAGCTTTTAATATGAAAAGTAGCCCAAAGGATGGGGTTAAATTTGTAACCATCCCATTTCTTAAAAAGTTTTTTCTGAAGTGGAATTTTTTTGAATTAAATACATGCCATGCTTGCGGATGGCACATGTTGAAACTAATATCTAATGTGTATGTCATTAACAAAATTGAAATAACTAGCAAATTAATTGAATACAAGTCAGGGTTTTAAATATCAGGTGATACAATATGTATCACCCAATATTCGAATATTAGGGGGCAATCCTCTATGGGTGATTCAAGAATCACACCAGAACTAACAATAGGTTACTTGGTTTTCAAAGATTAATCTTTTGTAATAATTTATTTTTTACTATGTTTCTTTCTTATAAATTACTACACAAAAACAAGCTTATAATAATATTTGATTAAATTCTTCATTCAATGTCAATCTAAGTCATCTTGCTAATTTTGTAAAAGAACTTACAGTTGTGGCAGCTGATTCAGTCTGATTCAGCCCGAGTCTGTTATACAATTTTTTATTCTGAAACTGTTTCCGATTCTATTATTTAAAACCCTGATATAGGTGCAAATTACTACAAAGAAAGTTGATTTTAATTATCTCAAGGTATATACATGGATTGTATTTGGATGGAAAATTTTGACATTGTGATAACACACCATTGATGTAAGAGTGACCGTAAAACAAATTATCCTAACGACTTGTTTAAGTAAGATAAGCTAGTGTGACAAAGGCCTCCACACCTTGGTTTCACGCAGGTTATAGCCCTAAAGTTTGCATTATGAATTAGTCATCTGTAAATAAAGTGCTAGATTTTTGAATCTAATATCTGATAAATCTATAAGTGAAATTTGTATGCAAAATCAACAATCACAATTAAGTTTTTTTGGGGAAATTGTTGACAGCCATATGATATTAGGACCTTGTGTTACACTAGGTGTATTCCTATCAGTGTCTACTATATAACTTTTATTCTTGTAAATTTATTTGTCCTATTTTATAATTCTTGATATATAGGCAAGGATGTAATTCACAAAAATATATGTGAGAATTTTTTTCTCTTCTCCTATTTCTCTTGTGTGTTTCTTATTCACAACAGTAATATCTAATTAAGAGAGATAATGATCAATATCAATAGTCTGTGAACCTTGATGATAAAAACAATTGTAGCCTCATTCTATAAAGGAAATTAGGATTTTCTATTAGTGTTTCTCAATACCATGCTAACATTTATTAATGGTTATGTATGAGAGAATAGGAGTGAAAACCCTAACTTCCTAAAGGTTATATTGATAGCTGGCTAGTATTTGTTTTATAATTTAAATTCATGGCTACAATTAAAAATTTTTAATAATTGACAACAATTCAATAAAAAGCCCATAATTTTGGATTTTATTGATCATTAAGCACAATTAAAAAACACAATGAAAATTAGTATGTAGTTCAAGTCGTCTTACCTTTCGTTCTTTAGCAGAAGCAATCCTTCCCATATAGAGTTACAATAAACATTACCAAGACAGTGGAATAAGTCCAAGATTGTAGGTTCCCAAACCTTGACATCTAACGTCAGAGATCTCACCTGCAAATTGTAACAGAATATATACCTTTTAAGTATAGGTTCTCAAAAGTATTGACAATGATTGCATTTAGCATTTTCAATTCTCATTTAATATTTAAGTAACAAGTAAAGAAATTTTGCATGCTGAAAACTAGTGATACTAAGGTGGTAAAAACCCACAGAAGCCATAAACTGAATTGTCAAGATACAGTAATCCTAACTGAAACTGATAAACAAGTACATCATAGTGAGAAGTGTGAGGAATGTGTTGAGAATTGATATTTACTTAGAATTTAGATACTCTCCAGTTATTTAGCATTTTGGTGGGAAATTTGTATTTCAAAATTTGTTATAGATGCTTGCTGTAATAGCAAGAGTGAGAAGTATATTTTTTGATATGTGAAAGTGAAAAGTCTTTTAGAGACCTAGGCATGTCCAGAAAACTGCAAAACCTGTTGAGGGGACCTGTGTATGTCCATAAACTGCAGAAAAAATGTTGGAGGACCTAAGCATGTCCTAAAATTGCAAAACCTTGTTAAAGGAACCTAGGCATGTCCTAAAAATGCAGAAAACTTGTTGAAGAGGACCTTAGCATGTTAAAAAAAAAAAAAAAAAAACTGAAAAATCTGTTGTGCATGTCCAAAAACTGCTAAAAACATTTGTTGAAGTTTGTGGAGAAGGGCCATGTGCAATCAATTGAGAGTTTTTCTTGAAGAAATCCAAGGATGCTCTCAAAGGAGGAGAGTTACTTTCAAGGAGGAGATTTCTTTCAAACTTTGATTAGGCCAATCAAAGTGTTAGTGTTTTGAAGTGCATGAGAAAGTTGTGAATGATGAAAAACAACAGTCAAAGTGAAGAAGAAATCAAAATTAAGTTTTTGAGGATACAATTTCAGGCTTTATGATTCCTGAAAATTTCAAGGAAAGTTCAGAAACAATATTCAGTTGATGTTTTTAGTTCAGAAAATGAGTTCCCCCACCATTCACAGGTTGTTGAGACCAAGTACTTGCATGAAAGATGCACTTTTGCTGTGTTTTGAATCCAAGAATTGTGAAGAAGCTTCAAGGATTAAAGTTTGGCAGCAGGCTTTGGTGGAAAAGCTGCTGATGACAGAAGAAAATTTGGAAACCAAACTTCATTACTGCAGGTCTGAATACCAAGCTGCTGACAATATAACCAAGTCACATCCTAAGGGAAAATTTGAAGTCCTAAGGGAAATGCTTGGAGTATCAAAGAAAATTCTCCAGTGTTGAGAATTGAGAATTTACTTAGACACTCTCTAGTTATTTTGCATTTTGGTGGGAAATTTGTATTTTGAAATCTGTTATAGATGGTTACTGTAATAGCAAGACTGTTAGTGGGGTTTGGTAGCAGGTACGGGTTAGTTTGTGTGTTCAAGTAATCTAAGTATGGTTAGTCATTGAGAAAAGCTAGGCATAGTTAAGGCATGACTTTTATCCACTTACATACTCGAAATCCTGAACTATATCTGCATGTAAACTCTAAGAAAATCAATGAATGAAGGCTGCCGAGTGCTCAGTTTACATCCGTGCATTTCGTATGTGTGTGTTGTGAGGGTTTGTGAGGGCTTTCTGCTCTCCATAATCCAACAGAATGATGGAATCATTTCACAAAGAAAAATGTTTTATTTTATAGACAATTAGCTTTTGCTCTCCATTATTAAATTCTAAACTTTCCGATTTCATGTCTCTCCTTTCCCTCAAGTGGGTCTCTCTCACTACAAATAGATTATATTATAAGAACAAAAAACCTAGGTGGACTCTCATTTTTCCTCTTGGATCACAAGTTTTTACCCTTTATTAGTGCTTTTTATTGAATTGCATAGAATCACAATAAGGGAGAGAAAGGTATTCTCCTTCCACATTATCCCTTCTTTGATGTTGCACCAACTTCTTGTGGAGGTGGTGTGATCCCATTGGCCACCTCCCAAAAGTCTTACCCTTATAAGACTCACAGCCAATTAGCTTCACAGTATTGTTTAACAAGGGCAGAATCTCCTCTCCACAACACCTCATTACCCAATTCTGAATTGTTAGCTTCAACACATGGCTTTAGATTTTTAGGCTCTAATACCAAATTGTTAAATTAAACACAGTGAATGAAAGAAACTTAAATAACAACGCAAACCTATTTTGCCAAACTAAGTGTGACACTTAGCACTCTGCCACTAACACCAAAAAATAACACTAATTCTCAACATAGGACTGCACAAAAAAATTAATCAAACTGATCAAAATGAATCAATTCAATCCAATCCAAATAAAAAACTGTGGTTTTGATACTTATATGATTTGGTTTAGTTGTAATATAGTCAAAACCAAAATTTTCGGATTGGTTTCAATTTAAATGAATAAAAACCAATTAAAATCAAACCGAATTGATTATATACTAAACTACCCCATTTTGGTTTTCACATATAAATAGTCTTATTTTGTCTAGTTATTTTGTTAAATGCTAATATTTTTTAGATTTCCATTTATTTTATCTTCTTAATGTGGTTTTTTCTATATGATGTATAATTTTTATGTAAATAAAATGTAAAATTCAACCTATTTTGGTTCCTCATGCAAGGAATTGATATAAATTTATGTTATATTAATATACTAATTTCATGTCTTTTGAATATTATTAATTTTTTAAAAATATTTTTTTTTATTTATATGCCAAACCAAACCGACTAAATTGATTATCCAAACTGAAACTAAAGGGTATTGGTTTGGATAATTTTTAGTATTACTTGGTTTGATTATGATTTTCATTGCATACAAACCGACATGATTGGTTTGGTTTGAAACATGACATGACCTATAAACCAACCAAACTGAACCATGAGCACCCCTCTCACAATCCATTTCACACTTGAACATTTCTAACACTAACTTGAGTCACACTTGATTGTGTCTCTACTTGGTCCAAAATAGAGACCTCTTATTCATACCTTTTGTATGTTGGCAAATTTTGGCTAAGATGTAAGAGTACACTAGATCCTTCTTCAATGGCAATGAAGGAAGATGATCATAACTAAGATTTTTAAAGAAAAAAAAAATCTGATGAGAACAAGCTTAGGAGAGATCTAGAAAGTGAAATCAAGCAAAAATTTCATGTAGGAAGAGTTTTTTGAGGGATTTAAGTTATAAAAGACTAAAAAAAGATAAGAAATGGTGATTGGAGAAGTGGGGATGGTGGGGAACAAAAGCAGGAAAACATAGACAAACTAAAGATCCCTTATACTGTATTGGCAACAGCATGATAATGATCATTACCATAGGCAATATTTTGTGCCAATAATATTAGAGCATAATGGGAATGAGACATTCAAAATATGTTAAATAATGTATTTCAACAGCCATTATTTGAAACCATTGCATAAGTCCTAATTGTGATTCAATCTCGTCTTGAAGAGCAAGACATTTGCATACAATAACTACTTCTTGAAACCATCATACCCCAAGTCCTGATTGTGAATTAATCCGTCCTGGAGAAAAGGATCTATTTGTGGCTATAATTCTCATTTGGTCATTTTAATTGTAGGAAACTTGGTAGTATTAGCAATTTCCTATTTTATTTCTCTAAATAAGGTTGTACTCTATATGTATATTTGGGTTTTCGGTTGAATCATACTATTTTGGGCGTGAGAACATCTTGTACATCACAATGACATGATGAGTGTAGAATAGATTTTCAAAGTGAAAACTATAAAGCAGATGTCCTGACTTAAAGGAGGCATTTATAATGTTCCTCACATTCAAACTTGTTCCATTCTCACGTTACTTTTGCACAAGTAAAGAGACTACTATTGGCTTCACAAGCCACAGATTAGATAATAATAAAAATTAACTCAAAGCGAACAAAGAGTTTTGGATTCAGCTCAAAAAGATGTGTGCACCTTCGAAATATGAACACCAAGATTCCGATGAACGCCAGAGCACTCAATGCATAACAATATACCGAGATTAAGAGATGCCCAATCAGGTTCAGGAGCACTGCACTCAGCACAAAGTTCATTTCCAGGAATTTCTCTAAGAATCCAAGAAACACAATCATCTATATTAACTTTCATGCCACCTTCTAAATGTTGATGGCTATCTAATTGTGGAACTGCAATTGAAGCATCACTTGTCAACTCATTATGTTCCGGATGTTTCATTCTTGGATGAGGCTGCAGAAATAGATTCATAGAACTAAAACCTTTAGAATTCAAATTTTAATACATATAAGAGTATTTAGGCACTGCAGAGATCAACCTGGTGCAGGAAATGGGAGTTCAAAAGAGATGCAATTACTCCTGTAATTTTGTTTACCCAGTCCATTCTATCTGCTCCATTTTCAGCCTGACAAATCAGGTAAGGCAAAGGAGTCAAACAACTTTCTACAAAATAGTCCTAACCTCATGATTTAACTTGATCAAAAGACAAGAAAAGGTAAAGGATTAATTTGGTAATGTAAATTTTATTTCATTTAATAGTATAGAACACTGATGTAATAATTGTACAAGAGTATTGTACATTTATAATCAAACTGTGATGTATCAGAGCTGTTGCGTAAGTGCCAATCATTGTAGCCAACGTGTTTCATCAATTTCTGTTTTCCCTTTCTGGTCTCTTCAAAAGTATTAAACATGTTTATGCATAATTTTCCAGTGGCACACTTCCCACTCTAGTACAATGGACAGCATTTACATGTCAGGCAGGTTGCTTGCCTAATTCCTGGAAATTAAGGCTCTCCATTTTTTTCACATGAAATGTTTTACCAGAAAATAACTAGTTTTCCTACCTACCAATGTTTGCCAGACTTTGATGAATTGCGGTTATTTATAACGAACATCTATGAAAGTAGTTGTCATTCAAGGTGCAAATATTCAGCAGTGGTAACTGGATACATCTATAATGGTTGTTGGAGATAACCATCACAATTTCCACTTGCTGCTGATATTGATCCTTCTCAGCAACTGATCTGACACCAGTAACCAGTGATGATATTTACATCATTCATGGTGTTTGTACTTTCAAGTCTAATGCCCAAGATCATATTTAAGTGATTCCAGGAACTCAAGTAGTTAAGCTAGGTTATCTTCTATTATATTGCTCTATTTATGTTACATTTGTTTGTTCACTACATTGCATCTCACAACCAGACCTACAAATACAAGCACAATGCTAACCTTTTAATTACTTTAGTAAGCACCAAAACCTGGTTCTTAGAGGCAGCTGAAGATCCTTGATTTCTTATTTGTGCAAAACTTGAAGAGAACATGCATCAAATTGGATACCAGAGGCTCTCCTACATCAAAGTAGTTCTGATTTATGTCAATTTCTTCTCTCAAATTTCATATTGTTTATTCCAATGTAATTTAACTGTTGAAGCACTTGCCTACATTGTAACAATAAATAATTTAAAATAATTACTTAAGGACTACAATGCAATCCAAATTCAATAGATTTTGCACATAGTTTGAAGCATTCCAAATTCCAATATGCCTTCAAACTGGTACATCATTTCCACTGTGTGTGTAAAAGCTTTTATTTCCCGAGCCCATCCAAATTTTTTCCATGCTGACGTCAATAGAATGAAAGTAGTGTGTAGTTCCTATTATCAGCTTGCAACTTTGGATACTAGATTTCCATCCATTAGACCTACAACCTAGATGTATAGTATTGAGATGAGCTAGCCATCCACAAAAATGAAGCTGTAGTAATGCAGAAGAAAAATAAAAGTTCTGTATCTAAATGAATAGATCACCTGTAATGTGTACATTTTCGATGGGGAAATTACTCTGAAGCAAAGTCGTAAATTTATGTCGTCTGCATCCATCTTTATTGTTGAAGTATGAAGATCAATAATACGACAATCTAAACTTCCTTCACTAAGCGATGCTGCCCTGTTATGCCTAGAACGGAATCTGGCAAAGACGCTACTATTGTGATCAACCGAGCCAGTTGAGCGATGTTGGAAGCCCTGAGAGAATAGAAATATAAATTATACTCATGTCCATGCTAGGACTAATTAGAAATAGGCACAAATAGAGAAAGAAGGTAATCAATAGATGCATAAACAGTTGTTCAGTATCAGCAGTAGTATTAGAGATCCATTTGGACATCAAAACAGAGGTCAGTTGGAAATTGTTTTCTCGTGTAATTGAAACTAACTTTCATATGAATGTTTTACAACGAAGGACTTCTGAGAGCAGTCCAAAGTTTCCTATTCATGCTACTAAATGAATATATGATGAGTTCAAGGGAAACATTTTCTTGTAAGAAAATAGTTAATAGAGGGATCCATATGTCTTCTTCACCAAAGAACAAATAGAAAGTAAAGAACAACAGTTCTACTTTCCTATTCTATTTCTTTCTACAAGTCCAACAGATTTGCCATAACTTTTCACAATAACATCTATAGGGGTTTTAAAATGCTGCACAGATATTTGAATGTGAGGACTAATGAAGAGAAATATTGATTAAGCTTAAGAACCGATTGCTGAGGAGAAGCTATCACAATCTACACAAGCCTGTATGAATTGGGCCAATGACAGAGCAATAACTATTACAGTCAATGGGTAAAGAGGAAAATCGATAGCAAGTTAATGTCGTTGGCAATATTTTGTCAAAATAGATAATGCGACCAGATCAGGAGAACCATGGTAGAGTCTGGCATCACCATGTCTGTTTGTACTATGTCCTTGACTAATTGACAATGCCTGAACATACAGTTGTTCTCAGTGAAAGCTTTGTGATAGAATACGTGAGTGAATGCATGGAACAAGAATTATTTACCAAAAACAAAAGATAATAAAAGGGCAAGGATTTTGGGATTGGAAAAATAGAATTATAGCTTATTAGAGTAAGAAAAGAAATTGGAGGTTGTGAACCAGGGAAAAGCCTGAATATTCAATTAAGTCATAATTCAAATTAAATTTTATTGTTATTTCAAACAATAAGGCATTAGCTTCACATAAATAACCTAAAATTATTATCAAATTGCAAAATAATATTTAGAAAACTCAAATATGCAGAGGCATCATTAAAACTGTACTTGATCATAGTTAAAACATAACAATTAATATTCTTTAACAAACAATTTTGGTACAAAGATCTTATTGAAGCAAAAAGTAACCAGGTTATATAAAAATATATAGAACAAGGGAAGAAAAGGCAAAAATGATTAAATTAGTGAAATGATTCCCTCAATAAGATGAATTTTACAAGAACAATATTCATAGTTTATTTACTTTCTTTATTGTTAATTTATCTTTTTACATGATACTTCTACAAAATCAGTGTTTGTGCTTTTTACTTATTTTTTTTTCTTTTTAACTTTACCTCTTAAATTTCATAAAAGGTCAAAACAAGGTTAAATTCTATTCAAATGAGAAGCAAAATTTAAATTTTCAGAAAAGAGGAGGCGGTATTATTTTATTTTGGCCAAAAGAAAGGGGAGAAATTGTGACTATAATTTAGCTTCACCCCCTATTATGAACAACAATCAAGGTACTGTACCAGCAACAGAGGGAAAGAACGAGAAGAGGAGATAAAATAGGTAGAAGAAACTGAGCACACAGACCTTACAAACCAAACCAAAATACTCAAAATTCCATGATAAAAAAATCTAAGAAAATAACTAGTTATATAGGTATATATAGTGATTAGTGGCTGTGGTAACTAATCCTAACCCTACTAGGATTAGGAATCCCAAACGAGGAAGATTCTAAACCAATACATAATAGAAAGGAAACTTTCTATATATGAAACTCTCCAAGAAACTGAGTATATTCCTAAACAATACTAAAACCCTCAATGTGCTGAATTAAAAATTTACAAGAAATATCAAAATTTGATAATTATGAACTAAATACAAATATTTCCTAAATATTTTTTCCTTTACTGCATCAATTAAGCTTGGAAGAAAGGTAAATCAATATTCCGAAGGTTTCATAAGTAAAATGGATTGATGATAATTCACAAAAGCAGTAAACCATACCACAGGCTTGGCAGCCTTATTTCTGTAATAGTACAAAGACCCTTGACTGTCTAGTACAAAGAACCTTCTCTTCCAATCTCCCCTACTAGAAGAACGCTTTAATAGATATCCTTGTTTGATTGTCAAGACCTAAAAATTGGAGAAACACAGACAAGTAAGAAATCATTCAAGTACTTAATGTACTGATTTTGCGCCTCTATCTCAAAGTTTTTTGTGTTATTGAAAAAAGATGAAATATCTGTCCATAGCTTAACTTGAATAATCATAATAGCATGTAATGCATAATATGAACCATAGAATGCTTGCATTCAGCTTGCAAGTCATACAATGAAATTGAGGAAAAGTGATTGGACAAACAAAAATGAAACAAGCTGCCGTAGAATGAATATAAATTTTTTTTATATATAAAAGATAGCTTTTGATCAAAAGAACAAAAAAAAAAAATTGAGAGAGATAGAGAAGACACCAATATCATTTTCATGGTTCTGGAAAAAGCATGCAAGTGAAGCTTTGTAATGGATGCAAGAAAAAAACCACATAGAAAGGAGCAATGTCTAGCATGAGAGGTGGTAGGGCAACAAAATTGGCTCACACCATGGATTAGCTATCACCCTTTGGACATGTATGGTTTGTCTTGGCAATGGAACAGGATCGGAAATAGATGTCCAAATTCAAATGATCCTATGCCAAGTTAATTTTTAAAATTACTAAATAAATTTGATGGTGACTTAAAAAAATATACTTAAAAATAAATGTCATGTCATTTCAATAAAAAATTAAATTATTCAACTGCAAAATCCCACAAAAAAATTAGATTCCTTGTGAACCAAACGAGAAATACGGAATCATATTTCCCAGAATTGCATTCCATTTCTATTTCCTCAGTGAACCAAGTGTGACCTTTGACTTTTCCAATTATTATGAAAGCTCATCATGGATGCCCAGAATGTTCTAGGGTCCATGTTTTGAATACAAAGTAGGTGTTCCCATCAAAGATGGAACCATATTTAGAGTTGATCAAAAGTTCAAACCATGCAATTTAGGGGCTGTTTGGTGTTTCTGATTTTTGGTTTCTGTTTTTTTAAACTAAAAGTTTGTATAATGAAAAACGGGTTGATGAAACAAATGAAACCACTTTTTATGGTTTTCTCTTGTTGTGGAAACCTGTTTTTCTGTTTTAAACCATCAAATAACAAAAATAAATATATTTTAATAATAAAAGTTTCTTTTACATTTGAGAAACAAAAATCAAAACAACAACCATACCCAGACAGGCCCTTAATTTCATGTAAAGTAGACATACAGTTGACAGCATAATGAAAATTGATGGCCAAGGATTACATAGAAGGCTAGAACTGTTATTTTTAGAATTTTTTGAATGAGTTATGCATTGCAGAAAAATTAAAAGACAAGAAAAAAGAAGGTTAATGATGTTATCCATAAATTAAAAGCATGGTGGATTTGGGAAAGTACAATTAGCTTGTTATGTAATCATGGAACATATACCAAGTTGAAGAACAATTATATAAGATTGTTGTATCATTTGATCACCTAATTCCCACCAAGCTCAGTAAAAATTAAATAATACTTAGATGATTTGACAAAAAAAATAAATATGAGGATAACATTCAGGAAAAATGACAATCAATTACTTACTTCCCCATTTGCAGAGGACTGCATAATTGCTTCTATGTTTTTATATGAGCTCATACCAACAACATGAATGCCATGAGCACTTGTTGATGGCTCTATATTACTAGAAGCATGATTACTGTCAAACTCAGCTTGGGTCCTGAATTCCTGAATCCGTTTTGCAAGTTTATCTTGTTCAATATTAGCTAGTTCTTTTGATTGTTGTGCATACGTTAATACCTGCTTTACGAAAAGCACTTCATTTATTAGAAACTATGTTTCCTGGAAGAAAGCCACAATCAGACTTATTCAAATTTAATGAAACACAGCAAAGTAAGACTTCTCAACAAGTTCATTAGCATGCAAACTTATCACCCTAAGGATATATATATATTATTGACAAGAGGTACATCAACAAGTATCAAGTAAATCATATAAATCTGTTGGACAGGTGAGATTTTTGTTTAGAAATCTAAGCTAAGATTCTAAAGGATTTTGGGGGGAAATTTGTATTTGGGTTTCTGTTACAGAGCTCGCTATGTTAGCGAGTAAGTCAGTGGGGTTAGGTAGAAAGTTAGTTTACTTGTAAGATAGAAAAAGTTAAGTGTGGGTTAGTATGGTTAAAAGTAAGGTATGGGGCTGTGTTAAGGCCATTCTTTTGTACTTATTCCAAGTAAACTCTCCTATATCTAAGAGTTGGTGCAATCAAGAAATCTGCCCCATTTTAAAGGTTCAAATTCCAGAACCTGTTTCTCAACCTGCCCTTTTGAGGTTCATTTACAGAAACTGTGTTTGCTGTTTCTATGTGTGTGTGGTATGTGTGTTGTGTTTGTGAGTATTCTCCACCCTCCTATTTCTCAATATAGTATCAGAGCTTTCATCTTAAGCGGCTTGTGTCTATATTTGTGAGTGTTCATTTACAGAAACTGTGTTTGCTGCTTCTATGTGTGTGTGTGTGTGTGTGTGTGTGTGTGTGTTGTGGTTGTGAGTATTCTCCACCCTCCTATTTCTCAACATGGTATCAGAGCTTTCATCTCAAGCGGCTTGTGTCTATATTTGTGAGTTTTTATTAGAGCTTTACATGATCTTTAAGGGTTTTTAGGAGAAAAAAAGTGTGTTGTGAGAAAGGAAGTTTATTTATATTGAACACTCTATTTTGAAAATGAAGAAGAAAAAGAAAAAGAAATCTGCAGATTTGTAGCTCTTTCTATTTTTAGTTCTTGGTTTATGTTGTCTCTATTCCTTCCTTTCTCACTCCAGCAAATGGTCATATTTTCATGTCTTTGGGGTTCAAGATGAAGCATGGCTTCATCAAGTTTCTCTTCTTGCAAATTCCACCCATTTTCAAGAGCGAGAAGTACGTATTTTGGCATGAAAGCAAAAAATTTGGAAAGAACTAGCATACCCATAAACTGTAAAACAACTAGCATGTCTATAAATACAAAAATCTTAAAAAGACCTAAATGCCCATAAACTCAAAAACTTATTGAGGGACCTGTGAATGTCCAAAACTGCTAAAATTTCTTGAAACTTGTTGAGAAGGGCCATGTACCAGTAGCCCTTTGATGAAGATATTTCATTGCTCAAAGGGAGCAATAGAAAGAAGAGCCATTTTTGGCTAAGGTAACAGATGCTACAACAGCTAAAGCCTGCCAAAGATACTCTGAACAAGGAGAGTCACTGTCTAGGAGGTGTTTTTAGAATGTTTTGGTGAGAAGTGCACCAAAAAATTAGTGATAGATGCTTGAAGGTAGAGTGCTCCAAGAAGAAAAAATTCAGCAAGAAGGCTGTCATTTGGAAAGCTTGGAGAAGATGCTCAAAGGAAAAGAAAATGTCAAAGACGCTTGGATAGAAAAGATGATCCAAGATGTAAACAAATCTGAAGACTAAGAAAGATAGTGATGATGATGCTTTATGAAACCACAAGTTGAAGACTTCAACAAAAATCTAAAGGAAGTGTGTGAGTGCTGAGATTGTTGCTTAGAAGTCTAAGCTAAGATTAGTAAAGCATTTCAAAGGGAAATGTGTATTTTGGTTTCTGCTTATACAGCTTGCTATTTTAGCATGTATGTTGGTGGGGTTAGGTAGAAAGTTAGCTTACTTGTAAGATAAAACAAAAAAAGCTAAGTATGGGTTAGTATAGTTAAACATAAGTTATGGCTTATCTAAGTAAACTCTCATGTATTTAAGAGTTAGGGCAATTAATGAAATCTGCCCCAGTTTGAAGGTTCAAATTCCAGAACCTGTTTCTCTATGCTGTGTGTTTCTCAGCCTGCCCTTTGAAGGTTCATTTACAGAACCTGTGTTTGTTGTGTTTGAGAGTGTTCTCTACCCTCCCATTTCTCAATAAAATCAATGATGCTTCTTGAGACATAATCCAAGGCTACATTTAGGAGTTTTATGTGGATGGGGAAGGAAAGGATAATCTTTAATACATAGGATAGGAAAAGAAAAGAGAAGAAATGATTAATAACTATTTTATGTTTGGATATTTAAAGGATAGGAAAGGATATAGGTTATAATATTCTATTATGTTTAGATAACAAAAAAAAAAAATCCTAATGGCTATAATGCTATAATATTCTATGTGTGCTCACATCTAGCCATGTCTTGCACCTATGGCAAGCCCTAGAAAACTCTGGATAACTATGCAAGTTTCTTTTCACATCACAAAAGTGAAAAGCATTATTATTATAAAAAAATTAAAAGTTCCTTATAATAAAAGTAAGTTTTTCTTTCTTAAAAATTGCCTTTCATTCTCTTATCAAAATAAATTCTTTGCTTTTTCTTCCAAAATAACCCATAAAAAAATATCAGGAAAACCAATGGTACCTAAATTTAGCAAACTATAAAATTGAACCCACAATCTCACCTGGTGAATAAATGGCTCCATTTGGCTCAATAAGTCATGCCCCTAGATCATATAGAAAGTACATCTATTCAGTCACACAAAATAACAAGCACTTAATGCATATAAAATAGTGTTATCTAACCCAAAAATATAGCCAGACCAGCTTAAAATATCTCAGATGAGCATCCATAATTGCACTTATAGATTCCAAGAACTCATACTTCTTTTTTGCTTCGATATTCATGAGTGCGCTAACCTGAATTCCTTAAACACAATGAAATGGGGTCATTAGAAACTAGGAAGATTAAGCAGAACCTTTAGTTGAGAAGCTAGAAAGAAATTCACAAATGCCCACTAGATTAAAGCGGCTTTTCTCAAATGCTGACTTTGAATTCTGCAAATCCTGTTAAAAGACATGGAACAGTAAGCTCCTCCATTTCATCAATAAGCATACATTTTACAAAAACAAAAACGAGAAAAAATAAAAAGAACAAAAACATACATCTGCCATTTCACACAGAATAAAAATTGAATCTGAACATAGGCCATGAAATTGGATAGCACTATATAACTGAGAGATTTATGCCATTCTTTTTTGCTAGCATTTGCAAAATTTCCCCATCATGACAAGTTCTGATTCAGTGCAACCCATATAAATCATTGATAAACAATATAATGTTAACTTTTCATGGAAGGTGGTATCCATTATAAATTAAGAGGTGCCAACTCGATCAATCCCACAAGTAGTCAAAGATAAAAAGGATTCACTTGTTCAAATACACAAACAGCCAATATGTTGATCAATGTATAGTTCCTTGCTGCCAGAATCCATTATGATGATACAGTATTTTAAATTTAGCATTCTAATTCCTGAACTTAAACTGAATTATACAAGCTGTTTGACATTTCACGCTGTACAATCTGTGATTTCCAAGTGGATGAAAGAGAGGGGGAAGATCTAATAAATGAAACTTACAAATAGAAAAAGAGGGGGAAAAAAAGTAGATTTTAAAAAAGAGAAATTCTGCCAAAAACAACAAACTTAGGCTTTACAATCAGGCTTGTGTGGCATCATTAGCTACAGATATCTAGACGAAAAAGCAGTTTTCAATAATATTCTATTAATTTCAACAAGTTCCAGCACATAGCTTTATATAAGCAAAGCTAACAAGGGATCCAAGGAGTCTACATTGTGACTATAAATAAATGAAAAACTGCCCAAAACTTATCCAATTTTACAACTAGTGCACATAGAGAAAAGGTCCTTGTACTCAGCAATCACTTAATTGGAATTTGACACAAATTAAAAAAATAAAAATCGAATAAATCTAAAGAAATCTAAAACTAACTACATAAATAATAGGTTCCTTTGCAAATTTCAACACTGTCTGTCAGCCAATCCAATCACTTTTATTTCCAGCATCCCATTTGTTCTCATCATATGTAAAGTAGAACAAGATTACTTCACCATTCATAATACACAAAAGGACCATGGTAGAAAAATTCCATTAGGATAGAAAAATAGTCAAAGTTTAACTGCTGTACAGAAATACAGAACTTACCTCTTCTAGTTCGTCAATAATGTCTCCGCGAGCATTTTTCTTCAAAGACACAAACTTTTCACGGGACTGCCAAAGAAAAATACAAGGCATTGTATCTTAAAAGCTTGAAATCTATCACAAGAAAGAGAAACACTGAAGTATAATTTCCCAATCCAAAGCACCAAATACGGATTCTTCCACAGAACTGTGCCTTCACTTTTTACAGAGAACCAAATAATACGTTAACAAACTACAGTGAAAAAGATTCTGCCTCAAATTTGAAACTTCTGTCAAAGATATTTTGCATAGTGCTCAACTATTTTATGCAAGCCACCCTTCAAATAAGGTTTATTGTATTGAACATAAACCCTAAGACAATTTGATAAAAAAAATATGATTGGAAGATATTAAAAAGCAAAACTTGGTCAGAGTTTACAGAACCTGTGTTTGTTGTGTCGTGTGAGAGTTTTCTGCTCTCAAAAATCCAAGTGAGAGTTTTCTGCTCTCAAAAATCCAACAATAAACCATAAAAACCTTCAATTAACCATAAAAATGATACTAGGCACATTGCTCAGCAAGTCCTATCATTAGGTCAAGAAAGAAAAAATTGGAGGATGGCACATATATATTTTTCAAGCAATCTTCCTCATTAGAAGCTTGATGGAGAAATACAGAGATACGAGGAAAGACTTGCATATAGTTTTCGTTGACTTGGAGAAGGCTTATGATAGAGTCCTAAGAGAAGTTTTATGGTGGGTGTTAGTACGTAAGGGGATATCGATTAGGTACATACAAGTATTGAAGGACATGTATGAAGGAGCAACTACTAATATGCACACAATTGGAGGAGACTCAGGAGACTTTCCCATCTCAGTTGGGTTGCATCGCAGTAAGCCCTTACCTCTTTGCTTTGGTTATGGATGAATTAACAAAGCATATACAAGAGGAAATCCCTTGGTGCATGATGTTTGCAGATGATATCGTGTTGGTAGATGAGACACAAGAGGGAGTTAATAGAAAGCTAAAGTTGTGGAGGAGCACTTTGTAGTCCAAAGGTATCAGGTTAAGTAAAACCAAGACGAAATATATGAATTGCAAGTTTAGTGAAGGCCGAAGTGAGGATAATGAGGGAGTTAGCTTGGATGGAGTGGCATTGCCCCCAGAACACCCATTTTAAATATCTAGGCTCAATCCTTCAAGGAGATGGAGGTTAGGAGGAGGATGTTGGCCACAGGATAAAAGCTGGGTGGTTGAAATGGAGGTTGCCACGGGAGTCCTATGTGACATCAAGATTCCCAAAAAATTGAAAAGAAAATTCTACTGTACTGCTATTCGATCGGCTATGTTATATGGTAGTGAGTGTTGGACAATGAAAGGACAACATGTATCAAAGATGAGTATTGCCGAGATGAGGATGCTAATACGGATGTGTAGCCATACTAGAATGGATAAAATACGTAATGAAAGCATTAAAGATAAAGTGGGAGTCGCATCGATTGAGAACAAGATGAGAGAATGGAGATTAAGATGATTTGGTCATGTGAAGCGGAGACCTAGGGAGGCTTCGGTTAGGAAGGTTGAGCACATCGTGATAGAGGAAAGGAAAAAAGGAAGGAGTAAACCTAAACTAACTTGGAGGAGAGGAATACAATATGATTTAGTGGCATTACAATTATCAGAAGACATTGCCCAAAATCGTTTAGAGTGGAAACAAAGAATCCATATAGCCAACCCCAATTAATTTTAGGATTAAGACTTAGTTGAGTTGAGTAGAACACTTTCACAAATAAACACAAACACAGCTTACACACAACGCAAAGACAACATACAAAGGTTCTGAAATTTGAACCATCAAAGAGCTGTATATTCCATTGATTTCTTTAGTACATATATATAGATCTAATTGGAGATTTTTGAGAACAAAAGTGAACTTAAACCTTGCCTAATCATGCTAGACTTCACCCCATAACCAAGCCATGCTTAGTTTACTTGAATACACTAACTTGTTCGCTAGAACAGCAAGCTTACAACATCAAACACAAAATTGAATTTCCCTCCAAAATTCAAATAACAAAAGTGTATCCCACAAAAATCTCAGCATTCCAACAGTAACCTACTCCAAATCCTTCACTAACTTGTTTAAGCACATAAGCTTTGAAGACTTGAAGTTATAGTGCCCAAACCTTTTATGCCACAACCAAGAGTTATCACATCTACAACAATATACTTGTTGTTTTTCTAAGTTTAAAGTAAATTAATAACTATTGTCAACCATCTTAACTTTAGCTATCTTAAAGCCACTAGGGTTAAAGATTGTGCAACAATAATCCTTAAACAACACCACACACCCTTTCTTTTGCATTTGAGCCACACTTAATAAATTTTGATACAAGCTAGGTATAGTCTAGAATGATGAGTTTAATACCTTGCTTAGTCTTAACTACAATTGATCCTCTACCTTGAGCCTCCACTACATCTCCATTAGCCAGCTTCACTCGAGTTATGTCCTTATGTCTAGGGTATGAAACATGTCATCATTGCTTGCCATGTGACTAGTGCACCCACTATCAATAAATTGTGTCCGCTTTGATGGTAGAAGTGTTGAACTGCTCGTTTTTATCAGAAGCTTGTGAAGATTGAGAATTTCCTTAGCTACTTCCTAGTTAGTTTGAATTTTGGAGGGAATTTTAATTTTGTGTTTGTTGTTGTAAGCTTGCTGCTCCAGCAAGCAAGTTAGTGGGTTAGGTAGCAGTATGGGCTTAATGCAACTGGAGTGTTCAAGTAAACTAAGCATGGCTTGGTTATGGGGTGAAGTCTAGCATGATTAGGCATGGTTTAAGTCCACTTTTGTTTGTACTCAAAGACCTCCAATTAGATCTATATATATGTACTAAAGAAATCAATGGAAAACACAGCTCTTTGATGGTTCAAATTTCAGAAACTGTGTATGTTGTCTTTCTGTTGTGAGCTGTTTTTCTGTTTGTTTGTGAGAGTGTTCTACCCTCAAAAAATCCAACAAGAAGTGATTGACAAACCATGAACAGATGATTCTCATTGCTAGGTCTGCTCTTCAATAAAGTTAACATGCTATGCAGATTGCTAATATCCCTGCTCTAGCTTGGATCTGCACACCTTTCAATGTGGCTATACTTGCAATAGCTTCCATATTACT
The DNA here is from genome assembly GCA_949750685.1 of Vernicia montana. Taxonomy (NCBI): domain Eukaryota; kingdom Viridiplantae; phylum Streptophyta; class Magnoliopsida; order Malpighiales; family Euphorbiaceae; genus Vernicia; species Vernicia montana. The sequence continues at coordinate 2,330 of CATKHJ010170701.1, read as the reverse complement.
TGTACTTCCAACAAGTTTTCTCAACATAAAGGTTTTCTTGCAAATTCAACATGGTAAAATTTTCCCTTTCACCAATTCTTTGTAGTAACTCTCTTTTCTATCCCCCTTCATTTTTTTGGTTTCTTCCCACTACTGCTTGAAGAAGCTAGACCTTTGCCTTGGCAATACATGCCTCTTCAAGATACTAATCTTCCCTCAGATTTCTCCTCTGCTCTTAAGCTTGCAAAGCATGCACCAACTCTTCAAGAGTAAGCTGGTCCATATCTATAGAATTTTCTAGAGAAGAGATCTTTGTTTCAAATTTTTCTGGCATACTCACCAATACCTTCTCAACAACTCTCCTATCACTTATATCTTCACCAAGAATCCTGATTTTCTTGACAATACTAGTCAATCTGTCAGATTATTCCTTGATAGATTTTTAGTCCTCCATCCTCATCATCTCAGATTCCCTCCTCGAACTAAGGACTTGCATTTGCCTTGTCTTCTCACTACCTTGGAGCTCTTCCTTGATCTTGTTCTAGGCTTCTTTGGTCGTTTCACATGCCATAATCCTCGTAAAAAAAATCAAATCAAACACCAATTGAGTGAATGCATGACAAGGCCTTGAACTTCTTAGCACATTCCTCACTTTATTGCATCATTTGAGCAACTGTGGGATTTCTTCTCAAAAGGGGAAAATTGCAGCTAACTCCACTGCATAACACATATCAAAGGCTCTTTGGTAAGCCTTCCTTTTAATTGACCAAATTTGGTAATTTAAAAAAAAAAAAAAAAAAAAAAACCTCAAGGTGAAGGGGTTTGGAAGCTACTAGAAGCCATGGACTAACAATTGGATGTTTTAACGGTTTTTTGGAAAAGGATCTCACTTGTTTTCTCTCATCCAAAAACCCTTAAAGATCATCTAAAGTTCTCATATCATGTTATGAAATGGTAAGAGCAGAGATTACACACAAACTCAGAGGAAAGTTCTATAAATTGAACCTTCAAAAGGCTTCAATTTCGTTCATTATTATAACTCTTTTATATAGGTGAGAGTCCACATAATTTAAATACAAGAGAATGGTCTGAAATCAATACGCCTAATATATTTCCAATCAAAAATTACTTTTGAATCAAATTTAAACTATAATAAATACATTGTATTATTTTAAGTAAAACTCAATAATAATAAAAAATACTAGGGAAAAATTGATACAAATGTAAATTTGAAAATCAATGGAAATTTTGTGATTTTGCAAATAAGATAAGGGTGTTAAAGAAAATTAAAACAATAGTGGGAAGTATTGGATAAATTTAAAAAAAAAAAAAAAAAAAAAAAAGATGTGAAAAATTATAAAAAAATAATTTAAAAAAAAAAGAAAGTAAGGGTGAAGCAACAAAAATAAGAAAAGCAAGGGTGAGAAGGGAAATTTACAATTTATCATGAATAGTAAACCCTTTCTCTCCTTTTTATAGTAAAATAAATAGATACTCCATACAAAATATATGAAGGTAAAAAGCAGATCATGCATTAAATGGAAAATATCCAGCAGTACCATCTTATAAGTTTCTTCTTCCTGCAAACACTGCCACACAGATGCACTAAAAAGGAAGATGAATGAAGCAATATATATATATACACACACACACACACACACACACACACACACGTAATTGTGGTGCCTGTGCGTCTATATATGTGTACATGCAAGAGAGAAATGTATGTATGAATGTTTACAGGAAGTCAGGAACTTATGTTTCTACGTATATATTAAACCGTCTTTTATTAATGTTATCCCATACCAATATAAATTTCAATATTCGACTATTAAATTTTCAACCAATAAACTCTTTCATTCCCAAATACCTGATCATAAGCATTAACAGCTTTGTCAAAGCGTTTGCGAGACTCCTGTACAAAAAAGCAAATGTAAGTTTATAATGATAGCGCACAAAAGTATACACATCCAAAACTATTAACCTCTAACATAATGAACTATTTGCTTTGATCCTTTTCTTTTTGTTTTGTTTTTTTTTTTATTTTGTCTTTTCTAATACATCAATTTTTACATTCAAAAAACTTCGTAAAACATTAATTTCTTCTTTTTTTTTTCTATTTTCTTTAGCCTATTGTGTTTTTTCTAAGTTTTTCATTTGGCATCAAGTTTCAAGCTACTTTTCAAAACAGTGTTTTGATTTTTTGTTCATATATATATATATAGGCCTAATGGTTAAAAATCCCCAACCTCTTTCACACTTTTTCAATTTTAACCTATTCTTTTTTCTGTGCCAATCATACCATAATTTTAAAATTTAGTGTCAATTATATCTTGCAAGTCAAAACTGAA
>CATKHJ010170675.1:0-20753 GCA_949750685.1 Vernicia montana | reverse complement strand
ACGGGAAAGCTTGTTGATTGTTCAAACCTCCATATATTCGAAAATCTTGTGTACGTGATGTATAATGCCAAAGAAACTACCAAATTAGATCCAAAATCCAGAAAATGCATATTTCTGGGTTATGCTGATGGTGTAAAGGGGTATCGCCTATGGGATCCCACTACTCATAAGATTGTCATCAACAGGGATGTGATATTTGCAGAAGGAAAGCTTCAAGAGAAAGGCGATAGTAGTAGTTCAAAAGAAGGTCCATAAATTACAGTGGTATAAGTGGAAAAAGAGTCTGATTCAAAAGATTCTTTTGAAGCAACACCGAAAATTGAGGAACGAAAACCAGTTAAGACTGAAACTACAAAAGTTCGATGGTCAACTCGTGAAAGAAAAACACCACCATAGTAGTCTGATTATCTTGTAGAGAGCAATATTGCATATTGTTTTCTTATAGAAGATGGTGAACCATCAAATCTTCAAGAGGCGATGGACAGTTCAAATGCATCTCGGTAGATTGCAGTAATGCAAGAAGAAATTGAAGCTCTTCATAAGAACAAGACTTGGGAGCTTGTGCCATTACCACAATAAAGAAAGCCTATTGGTAATAAATGGGTTTTCAAGATCAAATGAAATAGTGATAATCAAGTGGAGCGGTATCGTGCAAGACTGGTGGTAAAAAGGTATACTCAGAAAGAAGACATTGACTTTTAATGAGATATTTTTCCTTATGGTTCGACTTAATACAATCCGAGTAGTTCTGACAATGTATGTTACTCTTGACCTACATTTAGAGCAGTTAGATGTGAAAACTGCTTTTCTTCATGGAGATCTTGAAGAAGAAATTTATATGCTCCAACCAGAAAGATTTGAAGAACATGGAAAGGAGAACTTGGTTTGCAGGTTGAACAAATCTCTATACGGTCTCAAATAGGCACTGAGGTGTTGGTATAAGAGATTTGATTCTTTCATCATTAGCCTTGGATACAACAAACTTAATGTAGACCCTTGTGCCTACTTCAAGAGGTTTGGTGATAATGATTTCATCAAGCTACTGTTGTATGTTGATGACAGATTTGTAGCAGGCCCCAACAAAGATCATATCAAAAATTTGAAGGCTCAGTTGGCTAGAGAGTTTGAGATGAAGGACTTGGGACCAACAAATAAGATTCTAGGGATGCAAATTCACCGAGATAGAAATAATAGGAAGATTTGACCTTGTCAAAATAATTATTTGAGAAAGATCTTGCAACGCTTTAATATGCAAGATTGTAAGCCAATTTCTACCACATTTCATGTTAATTTCAAGTTATCCTCCAGTATGAGTCCTAGCAATGAAGCAGAGAGGACGGAGATGTCTCGAGTACCGAATGCATCAGCAGTGAAAAGTCTAATGTTTGTTATAATTTGTATGAGACCAGACATTGCACATGCAGTGGGAGTGGTTAGTCGGTATATGGCAAATCCTGGTGAGAGCATTGGAATACAGTGAAGATGATCCTAAGATACATTAAGGGGACCTCATATGTTGCATTGTATTATGAAGGATCATACTTTACTGTCATAGAATATGTTGACTCATATTATACAAGTGATTTGGACAAAAGCAAATCCACCACAGATTATGTGTTTATTCTTGCTGGCGAAGCAGTAAGCTGGGTTTCAAAACTACAATCAGTTGTGGCTACGTCAATAACAGAAGCAGAGTATATAGTAGCTACACAAGTCAATAAAGAAGCAGTTTGGTTGAAGATGATAATGGAAGAACTCGTGCACAAACAAAAAAAGATTTCTCTATTTTGTGACAGTCAGAGTGTCTTGTATCTGGTAAGAAATCCAGCTTTTCATTCAAGACAAAACACATTCGAGTCCAGTACCACTTCGTTCGTGAGAAAGTGGAAGAAGGAACTGTGGATATGCAGAAAGTTTATACTAAAGATAATCTAGTAGATTTTATGATAAAGACAGTCAATGTTGGCAAGTTTATTTAATGTCGATCCTCTAGTGGCCCAGCAAAAACATGAACAACAGGGAATGGCAAGGAAGAAAGAATGGTGTGAAGATTGATTGATCCTCAATCAAATCTTCAAGTGGGAGATTGTCAACATAATTAGCTTGTAGATCCACCAATATGTGGCTTTGATTTGTTGAAGATAACAATTGATAATGGAAGATCAAGTTACAACTAATAATGATGGAGCATTATGGAAAGCAAACAATTTTACACTATAAATGTGGCTTCATTTTTAACCATAATTTGTTCCTTCACTTGGCTATAAATAGCCACACTTTTCAAGTCATTTGCATCCCAAAACTAGAGAGAAAAAATAGAGAGTTAGAGAGAAAGAAATTAGAAAGAATTTGTGAGTTAAAAAAAGAGGGGGCGGGGTGGGGTTGGTTGTTCTCCTATTCTATTTTGTTTTAAAAGATAATTTAAATTATTTTCTTCTTGTATTATTGTAACTCCTTTTTTTTCATAGTGAAAATTTTCTTATCCTTACCTGTGATTTTTATCTTGATTTATTTGGGGATTTTCACGTAAAATATGGTATTCTTGTTATTAACAAATTATTAGTTGTATTTTTACTCTAATCCGATCCTAATTTCACAATAAATAAGAGATTGGAATCCATTATTTTGTATTTATTGTTAAACTATACATAATATACTGAAACACAAATTCATGTTAATCATATAACTTTCTAAAAGTTCATTGGTAAAATTTATCTAATTTGTTAAAGATCTTTATGGAATTCTTGATTTTTTTTTAACCTAAAATTCTTGATATTTTAGTTGAATTTTGAATGTGAATGTGTCATGAAATGAAGTGTGTGAGGCTACCCATATGACATGCGACTACTATTTACAAGATTTTGTTTTTTAAAATGTATATATACACAAATATATAGAGATAAAAAAAATATATATATATATATATATACACACTTTAAAATTATAATAATATTAAAAAAAAAAACCCTAATTATTATATCCCACAAACACGTGTTACACTGCTATTATTAAAAAACTCAAAAGTGTGGGCAGTGGCATACAAGAATCTGCCACTTGATGCACACAATACGAATGTACGCCACTTAATGTGCCGCCTCAAACGCGCTCTTTTATAAGAATAAAAATAACTAAACTTAATTTTAGGATTATTAGTTGAAAAAAAAAATAGGGTCAATTATTATTATTCTTAAATTTTGATATAATATATTATTTTTTTTTAAAATAGTAAAAAATTTAGGCTTAACACATCCAGATATAGTCTATATAGACAACATGGCAATTGATTCATATTAAAATTTTCTTCTCTTAGTACCTTTTTTTTTTTTTAGCATTAAGGGATAGAAAATTGGATATAAATTTATTGTTCAGCTCACATGTATACTTAATACTAAATTATGTATAAATGTACTCCTTTTCTCCTCACTTTAAAAAAATATTTAGATTTAATTTGAAATATAGAATAAGAAATGAAAAACCAGTAAAATAAGAGTTATTCATTATTTTTAAGTTTAATAAATTCAGATAAAAAAAATAATGAGTTATTAGTTTCAACAATACATTTTGAATGACTTGATCATGAAAGCATGGATCATTCAAGTCCATAAAATTATATCTCAAATGCTATTTAGGAAGAATTTTGTTCAAATTTTAGTATATTTTTATAAAAGTAGAAATTGACTAATGTACTAAGTCAAATATTAACTAAAATAATAGTAATTTACTCAAAAAATATAATTTGTAGAACAATATCACTACTAAAAATTATATTCTAATTTTTTTTTTGTTTTATTTTGGCTAAAAAAGGTTTTGAATTAGTTTATATATTTATAAAAATTTCACATTATATTTCATTTCTAAAAGAGTTTAAGAATATTATATCCATCACACTTTAATTCTAAATTCATTAGTTATTATCTCTCTAATTTTGGCAAAAGAATCTATCCTTAGTCTTGAACATATCAAGAAGTCAATGATAACCATATTCATTATTGGCTAATTATTAATCTTTCCCTAATAATATTTTGACTATGAACATAGAAAGATTATACTTTTGCTCATAGACAGTACATTCATGGCACAAACCAAAGCTATAACAAGGGATAATATATTTCAAGATATTTTGGTTCTTATCCTTGTCATTAGACAACTACGATATGCTAGTGGATCCAATTCTTGGTAGGACCCTTCAATATGGTACATATATATATATCATAGACAAAACCCATATGATCATAATTAAACTGTACTGTTAACAATGACTAATCACAATTATGTGTTAATTAACTTAGATCATTATTAGCGGTAGTGAATGAGTGTGACAAGACCAAGCTTGGTGTGTTATGAGAAAGGGGTTGTTGGGATGTATTTGTAAACAAGTTATATAGTATCGATAAGATGTGACCACAAAATCTATTGGATGGTTTCTATCTTCATTAATATCAATGGGCTTTGCATTGCAAGAAGACAAGAGAAAAAAAATAATTAAAAAAAAAATCTTTATGTAGTGCACATGATTTATAGATAAATTTAAATTTATAATTGCCATATCGCTTATTTTTAATTTTGACAGTTATAAATGAATGTCATCTAAAAATTAAGATTAACAATGAACGATCTGACAATTATAAATTTAAGTTTATCTATAAATTATGTGCATTATAGAAAAAGACTTAAAAAAGAATGTCCCTTAAACTGTTTTTTATCATATGGCTAAAGCCAAAGTGGGACTAATAAATAAAAATAAAAATGTATAAACATGGTCACATTACAAGTTGATGTAGTAAATTAAATATAGCTAAATTAGCTAGAAATCATTTTAGGTTATTGGGGGGGTTTTGTATGTTCTTTCTCTATCTTTCAATAATACATACAAACAAAGGACACATGTATTTATTTTTAGTAATTATTCAATTTTTGTATTTTAATTTAATTTGAGTTGTCATATCTCTATCAATATATAGTGAAGGATCAAGAAGTTTATGTTTTATATTAGACATTACAGAAATTTCTGTATTTGTGGCTGCTTCTTCGGGTTTCTTAGATAGGGTTTTTTGGTCACTTGCTGCAATTTTTTTTTTTGATAAACTCTGAGATCCTGTGAACGCCTTGCTTTGCCAGAGAGTCTGCAAAGGAGTTCCCTTCTCTGTTAATGTGCATAAAGGAGGAGACATTACCAAGTGCTTCAATGGACTGATCAATGAAGTTAAAGGAACTTTGGAGCTTCCAAGGTCTGGACAGCATTTGAAGAATCAGATTCAATGGAGAAATCAGAGGAGAAAAATTGTAGCGACAGTTAAAGGAATTTTTTTATTTTTCTTTTGGATACGGCGATATTATTTAATCAGACTAATAATTTAGAGTTAAGTCTTGTTTATTCTTGGTGCATACACTAATTCAATAAAATAAAAATATATTGAGCAAAAAATAATATCAATGTATTTTTCACTAGTAAAAATTAGACAAAAGAGTTATATTGGCTAAAATATATCATCACTAATTGATTTAGTGTATGAGATAAATCTATACAATTAATGTATGCAAGAATTTTTCATAATTTAGTAGTTAAATACTTGATTACTTCGTATAATATATAATACAAAAACTTCAAATCTTAATAATCTCATTATTTTTTAGGATCCAACCCTTTCATTTATCAAATATTAATAAAATTATATTAAAGTAAAATAAATATCTCATTGTGTAGTCTAAGATTTTAATGACACTATTTTTCTTATCAAAATGGATGTATTTATAACCTCATAAATTGGTCAATCAAATATATTTATGATATATAAGAGTAATGTTATACCATCCAACATTTTTATCTCACTTGATATGACATTATTACATTGAAAAATATTTTATACAATATATTTTTGAAAAAAAAATATAGTAAATAAAATAATGATACAACAGTTGGGATAGGAAGTTGATACAAAAGTGTTATGTTATATATAAAGGCGGACACAAGGGGGATTGAGTTTGACTGAAGCCCAGGTCAGCCCCCCACTTGTGCCCTTAATATTTGTTCAAAATATTTATTTTTTTATTTATTGTTTCACTAGTCCAATTTTTTTTTTTTACATATTTCCATTTGTAAATTATAGTCCAATTTCATATTTTCCCTCAAAATTTTTATTATTTAACCCCTTATAACTTAATTTTTATATTTAATCTCTTACAACTTCATAATTCTTTGTATTATTTACCTTTAATTTATTATTTTTTACATTTTTGTCTTAAATATTTTTATATTTTTCAACTTTAGTTTCTTTTTTTATATTTAACTCATAATTCTATGATTTCTTTATTTTTATCCTTAATTCTCTCCTATATTTAATTTTTTAAATTTTAATTTGAAAAATTAAGTGTCTCATTTTTTTTAAATAAATATTAAAATCATGGTTTTAAATCTAATTATCTTTATGAATATTTTTCATTCAAGTGTTTATTATTATATTTCTCAATGAAATATACCAATAAATTAATTATGTATTATTATTATAGTGAATTAATTTTTAAATATTTAATATTATTTATTATGTATTATTTATCGATGAGATAAATTTTCACCCATGACTTCAATTCCTAGCTCCGCCACTGTATATATATCAATTAATTTTATAAACTATATTATACCATATACTATTAGCCCACCTCTTAATTCAATTTTGCGTCCGCTCTTGGGTATATAGTATTTTCATTATGCTAATAGGGCCATGAAAACAGTCATTTTAATTACTCTTCATTAATCATAACCTCTTTATTTGATTTCTCTATAAATATTGTTGCATAGACAGATATTAATTAATTAATCACATTACTGAAACTCATTGCAATTAATCCAATATTTAATATCAAAAGATAAGGTGTAAATATACCCTTAATATTTGATTAAAAATGCATATCAATATTTAATATTTTTCGAGATATAGATATGTCCTTAACGTTATAAAAATGGGCCAATGTGCTTATTCTCTCTGTTACCTCCATTATCTCTCTCTCTCCACACTTTTTTTTTTTTTTTAAATTTCTCTTTTTTGTCCTTCTTTTATCTTTGTTTTTTTTTAACATATATTTTACATTTACCTACAAAATATTTGTGTGTATATACATATAATTTGACTTTTTCCATTAATAAGTTTATATAATGATAGTTGTAATTATTAATAAAATTTAATTATATTATTAGAATATATGATAAAAATTTATAAATAATTAATTATGATATTTAATAAGTACACTCTAAAATTTTTCTAAAAAATATAATGACGTAAAAATAAATTAATCACATAATTTATTTTTATCAAAAGTTATTTAGAAATTTTTTTTATCATTTTTCAAATAATTTTTTAAAAAAATAAAACTAATTATCTTATTAATTTATTTTCACGTTATTATGTTTTTTTAAAAAAATAGAATGTACTTATTTAATATCACAATTAATTATTTTTAAATTTTTATCATATATTCTAATAATATAATTAAATTTTATTAATAATTACAACTATGATTATATAAACTTATAAATAAAAAATAAATAGAAAAAGTCAAATTATATGTATATACATACACAAATTTTTTATAGGTAAATGTAAAATACAAATTAAAAAAAAATAAAAATAAAGGAAAGACAATAAAAAAAGAAAAGAAAAAAAGTGTTGATATATATATATAAAAAATGGAAGTAACATAGAAAAAGAACGCGTTTGCTCATTTTTGTAACGTTAGGAGGATATTCGTATCTCGAAAAATATTAAGTATAGATATGTATTTTTAACTAAATATTAGAAGCATATTTACACTTTGTTTCTAATATTAATAATTATAGATCATTAAAATCTCCAATAATGATGTACTTATTAGTTGATACAGTTGATGAAAATAGTAATAACCCTTCATTATATATTAATTCCGATTAGGGTTAAATGCAAGACCTGACAGGCTCGATGATGGTACCATTGCTATTAATAAGTAGTGAATTGGCCAAATCTGGGCCTCTGACAAATAATAAGTAATGAATTGAGAGGTTGGAGACAAATAGTCTAGGCAAGAACTTATTTGTCAATTACTATACAGAAATTCATTTCCTCTTTCTCTTCTTTGTTTTTGTTTTTTCTTTCAAAAATCAATCAAATATTGTCCAAATTTTTTTATAGTTTATGATAAAAACAAAGCAGAAGTTGGGCCCAATTTTATTGAATTCCAAAAGTGCCAGAAATTACCTGTCAAACCAACTCTCTGATACTTCAAATAATTGGGACCACAAGCTATCAAATTCTCTATAGGTTAAAAAAAAAAAAAAAAAAAAAAAAAAAAACCCGAAACATTCTCAATTCATTTTTTTAAAATAATAATAACCTAAGCTTAGATGTTCATTTGCAATAGTTAATTCAAAAAAAAAAAATAAATTATTATTACTATTTTTTTTTTTTTATGAACCAATCGCTTAAATGCTAACCAAAACCATCATTAGCTCATGTGCTTACTTCCACCAACAAGCTTATGGGATTTGGGTACATGATCCAATATAATATAATAATTATTGTAATTATTAACACATAATATTATTTTATTTTAAACAAATCATTTTATTTTGAACCTTTTGGACTATACTTTGAGTTGAGCCCACATCAATGACCTCATCCAACATGCCCAATGAAAATGTTTTTAAATGGGGTATTAGATGGAAATTGGAAAGCAATGAGTTACAAGTTACAAGTTACAACTTTTGAATTTGATCTAAATTATTATTATTTTTTTTTTCTAGTCTTAAGTCAATAATTTTCTACTCCCTTGATTTTGATAGCTCTAATCTTCAATTATTTCATTAAATTCTTTAAAATGTCGCCTTCAGATATTTTAAATAAACTAATAATCGGATATATGTATAATAATAAAAAAAATTAAAAATTTGAACAAAATTTTTAATATTCTAAATATGATTTGCGACTCATTTAAACCTTTTTTTTTAATCCAACAATCTAAAAGCAAAAAATAAAAGAAATTTATTTGTGGAGACCACTTATCTAATTTCGTGTGCACATGAGGAGTGATGCACTATTGTAAGTGTTGGATTTTCTTGAAATGGAAAATAAAATGAGAGAAAAATTAGAGAGATGGACTGGGGCCCAACAACCACATGATAGGTGGGGTCCAAAAACTGAGAGGATGCCACCGCTCCAACCGACTGGGCCTTAGAAGCAGAGCCCAAAGTTGGTGGCTAGGGATAGTGACCTCCATTAAAAGGTACAACCAAGAAGACCCAGCAAAACACCGTATCTTTACCAATCTTATAGATTGTGAAAGATACATACTAGGGTTAATTAGAAGGACCTCTATCTAATTCTAACCTAAACCTTTCAAAATTCAATCAAGGATGAAGGGATTTTTTTTAATTTTTTTTTTAATAGTAAATTTGATTTCGATTGATATTCAAACTCGAAATCTTTTAATTTCAGCTTTAAAAATGACTCCAGTGTTACTGAATTAAAAACTCATTAGTAGAAATAAAATGATTATTGTGCTTATAAACTTATAGTATCATATTTCGGCATCAAGGTTTAAATTTGTCTTTTCAGAAAAATAATAATTTAATTATTTTTCATGGTGTATATTTAAATCATATATATCAAAAATTTGCATTAAAAATAATTTTTAATATTTGTCTCTAATCAATATGCTGAATATAATGTAATTCATAATAACAGTTTAAATAATAATATTAAATAAATCATACATATATATTATATAGCTAGAGATGTGGACAGGTACCAGAAGACCTAATTTTGGAGCCCCCAAGCTGTCCCATATGCATGTGAACATGTTCCCATCAAATTGCTTGTTCACTCAAGCAATCAACATGTTCAAAGATTTTAAAATTTTTTTAACTTGATTTTTGGAGGGGTGCCTTACAATTTTTGACACTATTGAATTTCTGTCCTTGTATATAGTGACCCTAAAAATCAAAATATTTAGTGCTTGGAGATTTTAAATTTTGTTTGAAGGTAAAAGTTGCACACACACGTACGGGAGACATTATTGTTATTTATCATCCAAATTGTCATCTATTAGAAAACCTTATGTCTCGATAATAATAAGATTATTTCGTGTTTGAATTCCTAATCTAACTAATTTTCAGATAATTTTTTTTTAATTTTCTAGATTTTTCTTAAATTATATATTAATGTTTATGTATTTATATATGATAATTCGTGATTATTAATTAGATTAATAATAACTCATCACTTCATATAGATATAGTATAAGATGTTGCAAATTTATATAAATTTTAACATTTTCTTTCCATCTCCTTGGTTTGAAAACTAATTCTTCATCGTTCACATCTCATTTGGGAGTTGTGACTATTTATGATCAAGCAATTTTGTATGGGAATTGAAATAGATTAAGAGCAAGCCTTAACCCTAAACCTTTGCTTGGAGAAGTTATAAAGGTGGAAAAACAAAACATAAAAATTAATAAGAAACTAATTCAAAAAAAAAAAAAAAAAATCAAGCATAAAAATTGATTAATTGAACCGATTAATCGATTTGATTACAATTTTATTTTATAAAACCAATAGTTAACCAAATTGAACCAAAACATATAAATATACTCAATAATTTATTAGAGATAAATATTCTTAAAAAAACATTTCATCTATTTTTATTTTTCAATTATAAATTCTTTTAAATTTGAAAAAATTAAGTATAAATCAGATCGTATAAATAAAATTTAATTATACCAATAAATTTTTTATTCAGTAGCAATGAACTTATATTCAGGATTATGAAATTCTAAATTCAAGAGCTTTCTTTGGAGGCAAGTTAATGATAACAAAAATAAAAAAAAAAATAATTAAAAAAATTGAACTGATAAAATCAATTAAAATATGGATAAAGAATTAAGTTGGATTGAAAATAATGTTTGAATTTTGAGATATATAGTTGAGTTAGTCTAACCATGCATACCCCAACTAATCATATACAGCGACAATAGCATCAATAATAGTCAATGGACGGCTGATATATAGTGTAGGATTGGCATGGTTGATGATGAACAGTCAATAGACGGCTGATTTGGCCCCTTAGAGGTGGGGGGGCCGAAAGAAAATTGTTTGTTTGAAAACAATTACAATTATGCATGACATTGAGAGATAGTAGACATATATGGATGACATATGCGTCCGTAGCCAACAAGCATTCAAGTATATTGTGGTGACTTGTGATATCCCATTACGAAGATGGGACTTTCTTATCATTTCTTGCTCTTCATGTCACTGTATATTATTTTCAAGAGATACATACATATAATAACACCAAATATTAAATTAACAATTATATCAAATATCACAATTTAATATCAATAAAAAAAAACAAAATTGAATGTCGACTCTGGAATCTCCCAGCATTTTAATTTTAATCTTATCATTAAAAATGATACACAAGTAGTCAAGTATGTTTAAGTTCTTTTATTATTATTATTAATTAGAATGACGAATAGGCTTTGACAATGAAATATTTTTTATTTTTTATTTTTTTTAGTTTCATTTCATCCAATAATCATATAAATATTTGCACTTACCTTATAGAGATAATTAGATCAATCAAACTATGGAGCAATTTAACATTACTACAAAAAACAATATTTTTTATGTAAAAAATAAAGATGATTAAAGATTGAATAAAAATAACTAATAACTAATAGATAATAATTATTTATTATTTATTATTTTATTCAAAATTATTTTTTTTTTTATTATTGAAGAAGGAATTCAAATATGGATCTACTGTCAATGTCACATATGCACTTACTATTACATTATGCTTTTAGGTTAAATTTATATTTGAATTTTTTTTAATATAAATTTTAAATTTATAAAAATCAAATTGTAAATAACTATTATCTATTGACTTTAAAGATTTGCTTAATTTTTATTTTTAATCCAAAAACCGCTATTAATTTGTAAAAATAATGTCAAACTAACCTTATATATATATTCGATTATTATTATTATTATTATTTTGGTTCATACTATTTATTATAGTTCTTTTTTTTAATTAACCTTTACATAATGAAATCTTATTTTCAAAATTATTAGCCATGGAACTACTCAACTAATTATTATTATGAATGAAACAATTCATTGAAAATACATTTCTTGCTAATAAATCATTTCTAATTAAATCCTTCAACGGTGTTGTGAAAATGAAACATGAAGAGTACCAATAACTTAACTTTGGGCTGTCAATAGAAGTAGTAAGTGACTAAAGTTGATATATAAGTTATTTTATTTTATTTGAGATGGCATATATACATACATATATATAAGTTTTTTTTTTTTTTTTTTTTAGCATTCGGTGATATTCGAATTCTGATGTCCACTCCTAAAATAATTTTACCTTATAAGTTGTTAAACAACACAAACATTAATGAATTTAGTATACAAATAGACTTCCTAAATTAAAAATATTAACATAAATATTATTAGCAACCCCACCATTAATTTATGAGGTGCTAGCTAACTAGCAAGCTAATTAAATGGGTGTAGGTGCATGCTCTTGATTTTGCCAAGACAATTAAACAATGCTCTTTAGCTTGCTACTTAATTTGGATTTTTTTTTTTTTTTTTGGTAAAGATTGAGTTAGAGAAAGAGGATTAGAGGAGCCCACCCCTAATTAAACACTGTGATATTGGGACATAGTTTAAACAAGTTGTGCAATACATGGCCAGATTATTGCAACTTTTGTCCAGTTTATTTCATCTTATTTATTAGGAGTTGGAAATGTGTAAGGACTCAAAGAATGTGACCATAAGTGGGGTTGGAGCAAAATTGACATTATGAGTGCGATTAATCGAAATATATTTTAAATTGAATTAGTCATATCAATTTTTATATTTTTTAAACTAAAACTAAATTATTTTTATCAGTTAATCGCTAATCAGTTAACTAATATTATTAGACTGGTTAACTAATTTTTTTGTTTTTTAAGCAATACAATTTTAATTTTAATCATTTTAAAATTAAAATTATACTTGTAAAACTAGTAGTCGTACCAATTGATATTATTAAATTAAGAAGTATAGTTTAAACTTTTATACAATACTATAAATAAACAGTACTAAAGTGCATACAACAATAATTAATAATTTAACAAACAATATAGTAATTGATTAAAAAAAATGCAAAGACAAAATATTTCATTTATGACCTGTTTGGATGTGAAAGATTTGAACCTTGAATTTGGATTTTATTCGATACCTAATAAAATCTATCAAGTTTAAAATTTTAATATTTTAAATTTTCTTTTTTACTTAATTATTTTAAATTTATTATCTCTATGACCAGTGTATATATATTATTGATTGGTTAATTATAACTATCAATTTATATATATACAAAATCGAAACTAAACTAAAAAAAAATTAAAAAAATTAAAAATAAAAACAAATTAGAAATTATTAAACTGGTTAACCAAAATTTACGATTTGATTTTACCAGTTTCGGTTTGATTTTCCGTTTTTTCCGTTTTTTTATCAGTCCTAATCGACATAGCCTCCCCACTCTATTGAGAGGACAAGTTTGAATTTGTTTTATCTAATCTCTAATTCTTCTCTGTTTGCTTGGTTATTCTTTTAGGTTATTTTCGGATTTTTATTTTAGTTTTTATTGGACACGTGGTACATGCATTTAATTATTGGGACTACTCACTCATTGATGGAAATTAAAATTTGAAATTTATTAAGGATATGATTAGTTTAACGGTAGCAATTAACTGAAAGTATTTTATTGTTAGTGATTGAAATTAATTATAGAGTGTTTAGTAATTTAATAGTTAAAATTGTAATTAAACTGTAAAATGATAAATATGGACATTAGTTTACATATTAATTACATATCATATTTTTTACTTATATATAATTAATATTTATAATATTTAAATTCTTATTTTTATGATTTTGAGTTAGTTTATATTTAGTTATATATATATATATATATATATATATATATATATATATATATATATATATATATATATATATATATATATAGTTAGTATTTTATAATTATTTCGAATTTCAATGGCATATTCTTGCAAAAAATAGCTTTTTTTTTTAAAAGCTACAAATTTCCAGTTTTTGGTTATAAAATTTAAAAATTAGCACTTGGAAATTCAATTCTAAATTTTTATTTTCGATTTATCAAACACCATATTTCAGCGGTCAAACATCCAACCGCTAAACACTTAAATGTCAAACCAAATCAACATTATACTTTAAAAATCTTAAATACACTTAACATTAAAAAAAAAATTACTTAATAAAATGACAATATTACCTATACACTATATTTTAAAATTTCATCTTAGTTTTACAGTGATTTGTTATTAAAAAAATTATGTTTTTTTTTTAAGCATTGGAAAGAGAAAATTTAATATTGGTAATATTCGAATCATAATGTCTACTTCTAAAATAAATTTAATTAATTTTAATATGCAGTAAAAAGTGAGAATATATAACTAGTGTTCTAAAAATATTATATATATAAGGGTCTTCTCATTATATTTTTATATTAATATAAAAATTTAAATTATCAATTATAATATTTAATAAAAAAAAGTGTGGAAGAATATAAAAATAAAAATAATTATATCAAAAGTATCATCTAACTCTACTTATTTATTTATTTTTCTTATAATATATATATATATTTCACTTAATTTGTTCAAATAAAGTTATTATACCATTAAAAAAAAAACTTTTAAACTTCATATTAAATATTCTGCTAATTGCTTCACATTTATTTTTAATCATTTTAAATATTTAAAATTATATAAAAATAAAAAATATATATTAATTAATTAATTAATGAACATAGAATATATATATATATATATATAAGAGGATCTTTCGTATTGTTTCATTTATCATTTTAAATTATAAGATATTGAAAAATAATCATGCATATAACTCTCACATTAATAAGGAGCAAACACATTTTATGGACATAACGGACCTTTAAAAGTAGTTTTTTTTTTTTTTAATCATTAAAATTAGTTTTCAAATATATTATTTTTAATTAAATTTTTATTTTTTGAGTCAAACAGCACCGTTTTGACTCGAAAACCTAGCGCCTTCACGGCTTCACCTCATGATCCTATGTTTCCACTTGTTGTGAAAAAGTTGGTGACACAACGCAACTCATTTTCCAATTGCCAGATGGCTGGGTCCCCTATTCCCCATGGCCCATGGATAATCTCTTCCATACAAAATATCTCTATTTTTTTTTTCAGTTTTATTTTTTTTAATTAATATTATAATTATAATTATAGTATGCGTATATGTATGTATATATATGGCTCCATTTGTTACTTGAAAATGCTCATAAATCTATCCTAAAAATATAAAAAATTACAACTGCATTCTATTGATCATGAGTTTTTTTTTTTTTTTTTAAATTTTAAAACCCTCAAAATATTTAGTTTAAATTTTAATTGTAATTATTATTATATTAAAGTGATAATATCAAAATTTTATTTTTCTTATAAAATTCATTTATATCATTATTTTTATTTAATTCTATCTTATTATATAATTATATTAGAAAAAGGAATCTACTCTTTAAAGAAATGTTTTATTTAGTGCATTAAATTGTTCTAAAAAAAATACAGAATTTGAACACATAGCTTAATTATTTCATCAAGAGACAAATACAAATAATTTTTGTTCACTAATACTTATAAATTATTAGTTGAATACCAATAAGTTAGTTTTTATTCACTGAGCAGTCATTTCAAAATTTCAAAATTTTGAATTCTAATTAAATGAAAGTAAAATTTATCAAATAAAAATAAATTATTTTTCTAATTAAAAAAATGACTTCTAAATATGTTAATTACTATTCTGTTCAGCTAAGATTATATATATATATATATATATATTGTCAAATAAGATTAAATATTGATATCAAATGTATGACATTCACGCAAGGATTACTTGAGTACTGTTGAGAAAAAGTAACTACCAATCTTTTATCTATAATATATGAAGTTCTAAGTCAATATTTAAATAAATAAAATATTATTTGGTATCACATTATTTACTTTATAAGAAGTAAATTTTTCAGGGATTTATTTCTCAGAAAATATTAATAATTGTGTGTTTAATTTGTATATAATTTTTTAAAAATAGTTTTTTTTTATTTGAGTTTATATTACTATTTTTATAAATTAATAATAGAAAATATAATTATACATAGTCACATTTAATGGATGATAGATATATCAATTTATATTTATCTCAATTAAAAAAGTCCAATTTACCTAACTCTCCCTATGAAAATTATTTAGTGGAGATCCTTATTTTTCATGAATTTTATTAAATTATGACTACCAAATAAATTCTTTTTTTATTAATTGTCAAAAAATTTTAATTTTTTATCTCATTTAGCTCATATCAAATAATACCTAAGCAAGTGGACATATTTTTACCACGTCCATCAAGCTGGAGAGGTGGAAGCAATGAGGAGCTAGGGTGAATTATAGCCCGGGGTGATTTTAGATTAAAAAAAAAATATGTAGTTATATATATGTATTGAAATTGAAAAAAAAAATTAGTTATTTTTATATCACTAATAGCCTAGAGTGGGTTGTAGCTCGTAGTAATTTTGGGGAAAAAAAAATATATTCAAATATACTTTACATAATAAGACGTAAAATAAGATGTAAAATGAGTTTTTAACCAATTCAATTCAATGTGGTTTATATTGAAAGGGAAATTTCAAAAATTATCGATTTAGATTATATAATAGATGAATTTTATTGTTTGAATAATCAAAGAGCTCAACTTCAATAATTTTTTTTTACTTATATACATAATTAGTTTTTTTTGAATTACGAATATGAGAATATATTTATAATCTAACTTGAGATAATTAAAATTTATGGTTACGCTATTGTGAAGCAGTAAGATCATCTTCAACGTAGAACTAAAACACTAAATTTAGTGTGAAATTTGCACTAAATCACTCCAACGTATCACTATTTCTTGCACACTAAATATAATGTTGTGAATAGTGGAACGCCAAATTTGGCGTTGTACTATTCACGGCACTATATTTAGTGCAGTGACTTATCCAGCATTTTTTTTTATTTTTTTGTTTTAAATTATTATTTTTTTAATAATTTTTGTTTTAAATTATTAAATGAAATAGATATTACATGCAATATTTAAGCACTACATATGTATTAAATTTTTTTAACTTAAATTTACAATATGTTAGAATTTTTATAACATTTGTATATAATTTGTTTTAAATTTAAATTATTTTTTTTTTATGTATTTTAACAATAAATGTTAAATATATGAAACAAAAATTAATTAAATAATTTATTAAAAAAACACATTCAAACATTAAAATTTAATAATAGTCAAATTAAAAATACATCATAGAGTAAAAAAAAATATTGACATAAAACTTAAATTTAATATTAATTACTATTTAAAAATTAAGTAGAAAACTAATTTAAATTTATAGAATTAAAATACACTAAAAAAGAATATTTTAAAAAATATTATTTTTAGTGTAATATTTAGTATGGTAAATTAGAGATGAAATAGTAGTTAGTGTTAAAGTTATACTAAATTTAGAGTTTTGGGTTGAAATTGCAGTAAGAAATTACTAGCCTACAGCTTAGTGTTTGGATTATTTATACTAACTATTATTTTTTTAAAATCGAAGTGTTTTGATTATTTATACAGTATCATTGTTTTTATTTGTATAAAATATGCTCCCACGTTTGCAAGCTCTGTTAATTAGTATTGTATATTTCATTTATAATAATTTTATGTATAATCATTCTACTTAAGCATTTAAAAAAAAAAAAAAAAAAAGTACAATACCTGATCACAGAGCTCACTGGTGAGTGGTGACACATTATCACTGGTGTTAATCCTCTGAGCTCTGGCTGGCATTGTTAAATAAGAATCATGTTTTTTGATTTTTGACAATCTAACATGCAACGTGGCAGTTTCTCGACCAGTTGTACTGACACTGATTTAGCAGAGCAGATAAATCTGGGGGTGGCCGACAAGTAGACAACCTGATTTTGTGGACAGCAACCCTCCCTCTTTTTTAACCGTCCACGTGTTCCTTATTCAACGGCTAGATCTTCTCCTCTTCCGTACGGTTCAAACCTATGCTCATCAAATCCCAGCCTCCATACCCTTATCAAACACCCAACGTTCTTCATCAAGGAATGGCTAATTTCGACTTCTTATATTTTTAGGGACTTTCGAGTAAATTTGGGTTTTGTATAGGGTTAATTTGGTCATTACAGAAATAAAGAAAATTAAAAAAAAAAAATTGTTACTAGAAGATTTTCAAGGGGATATTTGTCAGAGTTCAGAACCTCCTCCTCCTCCTTTCAAACGCGACTCTCTCTCTCTCTCTCTCTCTCTCTCACACTCACACTGAGTTCTGTCTCTCTCATTTCATGGTCGGTTTTAATGTGAGCTGTTTTCAACGGGAAACTGGAAATTGAATATTATAAGTAACAATTTATTTTTTTAACAAATTGGTTTTGGATTCACAGTGTATTTGCAAATTCTAGTGTTTCAATTGAGTATACGAAGTGGTAGAGGGCTAAAAAATGCAAGACATCCATTCAATTGGAGGCGGTGGCCGGTTATTTAGCGGCGCCGGAGGTGACCGGAGGTTGAGGCCGCACCACCACCAGAATCATCAAGCATTAAAGTGTCCGAGATGTGACTCACTTAATACCAAGTTTTGTTACTACAACAATTATAACCTCTCACAACCTCGCCACTTCTGCAAGAACTGCCGTAGGTACTGGACTAAAGGTGGTGTACTCCGTAACGTACCTGTTGGCGGTGGCTGTCGCAAGACGAAACGATCTAAGCCGAAACAGACTGCCTCTACTATAGACAATACCACAAGTACAGCTACTACTACTACTACCAGCACAACACCGCCGCCACCGCAGCAGCAGCAACAACAACAACGAGAGCGGAAATCGTCGAATTCTCATTCCAGTAGCGAAAGCTCTAGTCTGACAGCCACAAATACTACAGCGGCTAACACTGGTTTAGAAGCAGTTTCGGCGCATTCCTCGAGCTCTGCCTCGAATAGTATACTGAATGGAATTGGGGAGTCCAAGCTATTTTCACATGCCAACATAAATCCGGGCTTTGAGCCTGGTTTGCTAGAGCAAGGACCGGACTGTGGGATCTTTTCAGAGATTGGAAGCTTTACTAGCTTAATTACATCAACAAATGAGCCGTTGGGTTTTGAATTTAGTAACATGCTGAGCCAACAGAGTCTTGAACATGTTCAACAGAATCAAAATCAGCAGTGGCAACAGCAGCCACAGCATAAGATGGTGGGTATAGGTGGAGAGGAGATGAAGATGCAGGAGATGGCGGGAGGGTTGATTGATCAGACGGTTCACGTGGAATTATCAGCTTTACAAAGTAGTAGATCAGGAAATGGAGGGTTTGGACCGTTGGATTGGCAAGGTACTGGAGATCAAGGTTTATTTGATCTTCCTAACACCGTTGATCAAACTTACTGGAGCCAGAGTCAGTGGACTGATCAGGATCACCCTAGTCTCTATCTCCCGTAAATCTCCTCATCTTTTTCTTTTTCTTTTTTAACTTTAAAAAGGGGAATTTAAAAAAAAAAAATTAAGATCTCTCTCTCAAAAAAAAAAAAAAAAAAAACAAATTTAAAAAAATTAAATTGAGAGAAATTTATATGAAAAATATGAAATATGACTGTTGTCTCTTCTATGTAAATTTTTTTTAGATATTTATTTTTGGGGGTTTATTTGCTGATTTTGGAAGATGTTTGGGCTTGATCTTTTTGATGTTCATGTGCAACTAACTTTCATGTTAGTTTTTTTTTTTTTTCTTTTTTCCTTCTAATTTTTTTGAAGGTTTTTTTTTTATTTAAAAAAAAATTCTGATGTATCTGGAATTAAATTAAATCAAAATATAGAGGAAAAATAGTGTTTTGTTTGCATCTTCCATGTGCATCTGTAATGTCTTTCTCTGTTATTAATCCTTAATTAATGCTCTATTACATTTACAAACAGTCAAACAAAAAAACACTCACATGAGAACGCGCCGCGTCACCATTATTTAAGATAATGGAGGCGATAATTACATGGAGGGAAGTTGCGTTGCGATGATCTAATCACAGTTACAATGCGATAGAACGTGTACGGAGTAATAGTGTGCTAGTGTATCGGTCGGGAGTGTGAGTGGAGGGAGGGGCCCACGAGCCCCATGCGTGATTATGACTCCACGTGGCGGTGGTGGAGAGGCCTTAATGCTGGTGAACACGTGGGACAATCTCATTGGACAAAACCTATCAAGAGGGAGGGAAGTCGGTTTGTCCTGGCGCGCCAATAGTGAGTGCAGAACAGGGAAGATTGATTAAGATGGGAATAGGAGAGGATGACGTGGCAAGTGGGACACAGATTAGGTGGGGGGTGGTGGTGGTTACTGGTAAACTGTGAAAGGTGGGGACCATATGCATGTGCAGAAGTGGGTCTCACGTACGAATCACGCATTTTGGTGGGGTAATAGATTTATATAAAATGTAAAAGCGAGTGACACTGTGTTTTGATGATTGTAGATCCCAGGTCCCCACCATGTTATTTTGGGCATTATAAAAGAAGAGAAGAAATCAACAAACAGAGTAGAGAGAGTTGTTTCTTAATGGTCAGAG
>CATKHJ010170655.1:0-11057 GCA_949750685.1 Vernicia montana | reverse complement strand
ATAGTGATAAGTAGAGTAAGGTGGGGTCTGTTTTCCACATAGTGATAAGTAGAGTAAGGTGGGGTCTGTTTTCCACATAGTGATAGGTAGAGGTTTTCTTTCTGGTAGGAAGAGATTCTGGTCCTTTCTGGTAGGATGAGGTTTCCTTTCTAGTAGGAAAAGGTTATAGTCCTTTCTGATAGGATGAGGTTTCCTTTCTGGTAGGAAGAGGTTATGGTCCTTTCTGATAGGATGGTTGGATGGATTGATGGTCCTTTCTGGTAGGAGTTAGAAAAAATGATGGTCCTTTATGGTATGATAAGTGAGGGTCCTTTCTGGTAGGATGGTGAGGGTCCTTTCTGGTAGGATGGTCAAGTAGATTGATGGTCCTTTCTGATAGGAGTTGGAAAGGTGGTCCTTTCTGGTAGGATAGTCAGGTAGATTGATGGTCCTTAGTGGTCTAGGGTATATTGGACCAAGGTTATTGGCTTTAGGGCCAATAGGTATGTTGGGCTGAAGGTATTTGTTAAGGTACCTTGGATAAGGGGTAGGATAGAGGTGAGGAAGGTCAAGGGTGAGGATTAGGGGCACCCAAGCTCTGGGTTGGATAAGAGGTAATGGTGTTTAAGATCTATAGGGCGAAGGTGATTGAATCGAGGTGAGAGAGTTTGACCCTTCTTTAGTTCAAGGTATGACCTAAGCTTAGGATGTATGCTTGCTAATTTGTACATTATGGATGCATGATATGCATGGGAAAAAATATTTCATGAGTATGTAATTGTACAAGGCTTTGCTTATAGTACATACAACCTAAGGTCAGGTTCTTGGTTCATTACATGAAAGGGTAAGGGTGGCTTGTATAGGGTACCCGTCACACTGGAGCAGCGATATACCTAACCACATGTGAGTCAAAGAGCCTCGCATGGGTCCAACAGTACGTGCATACTCGTAAACTTCACGGGGTGGATGATTTCACTATCGGCAAGCAGACCTAAGGAAGGTTGCCCACTCGATGTTACTTTCTATCCATTATTTTCCTAAGAAAGCTAGGTTGAAGGCAAAGAGCCCATTCAAGTAATGCATGATAGTCATTTATGTATTAGAAGTGCCAAAATTTTGATTTTAAAACAATTGGTAGTCCACTTATTTTCTTTCATTTTATTAAAAAGAAAGCTTCTCCCCAGTGGAGTCGCCAACTGTGAGACCTCGCCCGAGCACCGGTCCGATCAGCTAAAGGGGATCGAAATGCTCATTCGGGTTTAGTCTCACGATGGAACCCTCGGGTTCGGATTGGTTGATCTTTGAAAAATGTTTTGGGAGTCGCCACCTTAATTTTATTTTATTTGGGAAAAGTAAAGGAAAAACCCATTTTTGACTCCAATTATTATCTAATAGAAAAAGTGCACTGGCCTCGATTACCAAAGAGAATTCGGGGACTAGGTTTTCGGTTCATTTTAATTTGTTTGGCAAATTTAATACACAATGACTTAAAATGGATTTCATGAACAATATAAAATGAATGAACAATTATGAATGAATTAAAATAAAGCAATAAAGTAATTGAATACAGAAAGTAAATAAGAATCTTAAATTTACCAAGTAAACCAAAATAGGGGATACTTTCTCTAGCCCTTATAGGATTCTAGGAAAGCAACACATTCTCCAAAATTAAATCCAATAATAAAAACAATTAAAGAAAGAATCAAAATAGCAAAAGCAATTAAAAGAGAAATTGAAAGAAAGAACAAAAAAGAAAGTGAAAGGAGAAGATTCATTTTAATTGGATTTGATGCTTTTTCAGACAAGCATGCCTACGTATCCCTTCGAATGGAAATCAAAATCCACGTAGTTCGCCTTCTTGCGAAGGGGGTCTGTTTTAGTCTGAACCTTTTATCATGTTTTAGTTCATTGATTAAAGGTTGGTTGGATTGATTTTAATCAAGCAAGTTAATTACCAAGTTGTTAATTAAATCAGGTTATTAACAAAAGAGGATCAGAACAAGTTAATTAATTCAGTTCTAATTAACATGCCTCTTAAAGTGATTTCAAAGAAAGGGATTGAAGAGATAAGGGATCATATAAAGAAAAAGGGAAAAGCAATAACAAAGCTATAATAAAAGAACTTTAAAAGAAAAGGGGAATAAAAAAAAAAGGGAATATGCAAAGGGAATAAAGCAATAACAGCAAAGCAATGAAAGAAACTAAGCTAAAAAGAAAACTAAAACAAAGCAATAAAGAAATAAAGCAAGCTTCAAAACAAAATAAATAAATAAATAAATGAAAAAGGAAGAAAATAAATACCTTTTGAAGACGAGGCTTGGGGACGTATGGACGAAGCGGACGACCGGATCGTAATTCCACCTTGACTTGACTCGGCGAAACCAAAGCCTCCTAATGGCTATTAGGACGACTCTTAGGACTCCCTCGAACTGTCTTGAGAGAACCCACAAACAACCACCCAACAAGAGAAAAGATTTGAACTAAAAGGCAGCTCTTTCGAACCAAGCCTTTGAAAAAAGCTAGCTTTTAACCAATTAGGTTTGATTTTAGCTAGTTAAGTTGTCTAGAAATGAGTTGGCGGGGAGGGGGGGGGGGGGGAGAGAGTGGTAGTTTATATAGGAATAGCAGCTAGGAAAGTTTTTAACTTTTTTCAATGTGGGATTTGGCATTCTGAAGCTCAAAACCACACACAGGCTTTCTGGGACCGCACACAGGCCATTCTGGACCGCACAGGAAAAACAGGATCGCACAGAAGAAGAGGGACTGCACACAACTTGTGCAGTTCCGCACAGCCCTGTGCGGAATCGTACAGGCCATGTGCGGTCCCTGTACGGAATCGCACAGGCCATGTGCGGTCCCTGGGGGACCTTGTGCGGTCCTCCAGGTCAGACATGGCTGGTTCGTCTGATTTTCCGACCCTTTCTTGCCCGTTTCAGCTTTCGAGGCTTACTCGCATGTCCGAGGGTTCAGACGGTACAAAATTCAAGGTTCACACACCTCAATATACTTTTGAGGTATCAAAGTGTAATACCCTAGGTATTTTTCCTAGTCAAAGCATGAACTAAAAGTCTTGGACAATAGAATTTAATTGTTTAATTATACATGTCTAGCTTAAACCCTAATGGAGTTAATTATGAAAATTACCTTGATATTATGTGAATTAAATGTTTATATATATATATATATATATATGAGCATTGTGATATTTGTTGATAAATAAATTAGTGATAAAAATTAATTAAAATTAAGTATTTGAATATGAGAGTGTGAAAGAATATAATAAAGTTATGATAAAATATTAAAATTGTTAATTTTGGGTAATGAAAAATAATAAGAAAATAACAAAGTCAAGATCGGACCCCACAAAAATAGCTTGGTTGGATTTGATGCCCATTTGGAGGTATTAATACTATAAATTATGTGATTCAATTTTCTAATTATCTATTTAGCACCCAAAAAAAAAAAAAAATCTATTTCACTAAATGAGTTTCTAGATTCCTCAAACAAATCTCCACCACTCATTTGTTTTTAACAATTATAATATATATATGTGCAAATCCTTGATTTTCCTACGTGACTTACACTTACTAGAATAGAAGAAGAGAATTTTTCCTCTCTTCCTCTAAAGCTTTGGGCATTTCAAGATTAGCAAGAAGATTTAATTTCTTTGGTAAGATGTTGCTAAAAATCTGCAAGTGCACAGATCGTGAACAAGTAATATAGTGATTGAGTAGAGTGTCGATCCCACAGAAAATGAGTTGACAATTACCAAAATTATGAATTACCTTAATATTCAGAAAATTAATTTAGTTGAGATAAAAAAGAAAATAAAAATAAATATTAAAAGATAAATTCAATATATGAAAAAGATTTAGAATTTAGATTTCATCAATTGATTACCTATGACTTTTATATGTTCTCTAAATTAGTTAAATTTCATTGGAATTAATAATTAGATTTTCCTAAATTATATGATATTCTCTCTCAAGACACAACACAAGTATTTATGTTAATCTTATGTCTATTCTCGTGATAATAAGCAATTAACACAAACCCATTAAGTTTTATGGAAATTCTTTAATTAATTACAAAAGAGTGTTCTTATCTCTAAGCAACACATTCCCTAAGTCTAATATCTCAATAAACTAATATTATACTTTCACTCTCGTTACTTCACATAATATTTTTAAACATGCAAATAGTGATTAATTATTTACAAACATTAAATTTTAAGATAAAAGATTAATTTTAATAATTAAAACCAAATGAATCAAACAAAGATAGTCATAGAAAAATCAAGAGATTACATCTAAATCCTAGATAAGAAATTTAGCTACTCATAGTTAAGAAGAAAGAAATAATTAAATTAACAATCAATCTAATAGAAAATATAATAACAACTTATTATTGAATTGAAGGATAAAAGTTTAGAAAGAACTTTTTTTGGGATACAATCTTTGGCGTACACGAGTTCCAAAACTTCTCTTCTTGATCAAAATGAAAATAAAAAGAAATGAAACTAATAAAATATAAATCTCTCTAAATATTTATTTTCTTTGATTGAATGATGATTTGAGGGAGGAGTGGTAATGCCTATTTAAAGTTAATTTCCATCTTCTTTTTCCACCATCTTGCATCATTGCCTGTATCATTAATATCATGATATTATTGCTTGCATCATTAATATCATTTTGATCTGCAAAATAAAATAAAATAAAATACTAAAAATATTTTATAATTTATTTATAAATTGTTAGGATTATTTATTTCTCAAAATAAGTAATAATATTATTAAATTCTCAAGAATTGAACTAAAATATGAGTTTAAATAGGTAAAATAATTTTAAAAAAATAGAGTTATCATAAAATAGATTATATCTTAAAATTTTAAAAATCAAAATGATATATAAGTTAAAACATTAAAATTAAAAGCTTGATTGGAAAAAAAAAATGGAAAAAAACCCTAGCCGTCTCTTCTCTTTTTCTCTCACAAAGTTTTCTTTTCGTTCTTTGTTTCAGGCTGTCGCCAACTAAAAAAAGTTGATGGTAGCCTCGTTATTTCACTTTTTGTAGTTTTTGTTTGTTTTAATAAATACAAATATGCTCATTGCAAATTTGTTATTTTTTATTTTTGTATTTTTGTTTTCTCTAATGAAAGTTGTTTGTTCTTTTTTCATAGAAGTATTTATTTTCAGTTTTGGAATTATTATTATCATTATATGAGATTGATATTGAAGATTTCAATGGAAATGATGGATCGGATATAGAAGTCAAGTTGTGGCACGATATAGGTACCGAACAGAGCGTGCTTACAGCTGTTATGCGGAGTCAACTAATTTGTCAACATGATTGTCTTTCTACTTGTGAAGATTATCATTTTTTGAGTTGGATTCAAGAATATAGTTTATGATTTGTAAAATTTTATATTTTATTTATTGTGATCCATGTAATTTATTTTCATGAATAAGAATCATCTCTTCCATCTTAAAAATAATAATAATTAAAGGATAATAAAAGAATTATTAATTTTATAAATAAGAGCTTTTTTTTTAATGGATAAATAAGAGTTAAAATATTATAATATTAACAAATTTCAAAATAGAAAATATTAATTTTAAAACAGTAAAACTAATAAGCTAGTTAATTTATGAGGTGTTATGATAATTTATCTTCTTGAAAATAAAAGATGCCTTTTGCATTGTTGATAAGGATAAAATCTGGCAACATCTATTCTTGGGTCTGATTATTCTAAAGTTCAAATCTCTCAAAAAATATAATTGCACTTAGAAAAATTTGATGGGTCTCATCCAAGTGACCCAGAAGAAGCCCATAACAAAAAAGCCTGAGAGGCTTAATCTTGTACCAATTGAAACTCCTCTTCGATGGCATGGCACAGCTCATCCTGAGATTCTCTTTGAAACACCTCCCTAAGGACAAGTCACTGTTCGCCAAGAGTATCTCTTTGAAGCACCTCTCCAGACCTAGACAATCCCTTCAGCTTCTAACAAGTTCTTCGACTATGGGTATAAAATCACATGGGTGAACATTATAACAATGGTCATTTAAGCATTTAATGAAGGTCACCCTAAGAAATGACGTCTGTCATAATAAAGTAATACCAACTCACATTCTACCCTGTAGATCATGATTTGAGGGTGCATCAAGTACAAATCTTCTCTAATATCATGCACCTAAGGATGTGTGTATTCCTTCATTTACAAGCTACACATTCATACATCGTCCCTAGTATAAAAGGCAAGAAACACCACCAACCTAAAGTAGCTGACTCTACACTCTCTCATCTCTTTCTTCTCATTCAAAAGCTTACTGGTCTTCAGGAAGTCATTTTCTTCCTTCAGATCATACTCTATTGTTACTACTGATTTAAGCATTGGAGTACCTTTACTAAGCCAAAACTTAGCTCTTTGATGCTCTCATTCTTTTGCAGGTTGATCCAAAGTGAACTCCAAAGAACACGTACCTAGAACTACAAAGTCCAGCCCATTCCTATCTTCTAGATCTGATACTGATCAATTGTCAATCATTGGCTTATTTGTTCCAATATTTAAGTTATGACTTGTAGACATTAAATTGACTAGCTAGACTTTGAAGCCATTAATAGAGTTGAATGGCTTCCCGTGTGTTCTAATATTATTCTGTCTTCTCATTACAGAACTTGAAGTCTCTGCCCGTATCAAACACTCTGATTGAACTTATGCATGTTTATTGATGGTAAAGGTTAATTACACGTGTTCAAAGATCACCAATTTAATTCAATCATACTTATAATTTTTTTTCAATTATTATAAATTTAACCATAATTAAAACCTAACCAATAAAAAATAGATAATTTGTATATCTCATGCTGTAATAAATATTGAAATTAACAATATTAATTTAATATTATTTAATATATAATGTTAAAACTAACAATTAACAGTAAGTACATATCTATAATAATAAGTTGATAACAGTATTATTAAATTATCAATATATATTAACAACATATTAATTTTATTGTCAAATATTTATGATAGTAATGCAAAAAACTTTTGGTCATGAGAATCATCTATATCGAATGGTAATGTTGTTGATTTTTATTAGTATCAAGTTTTTTGACTTTTAATAGTATTATTTACATGTTAAATCATGCTACTAAATGGGATTATATGTAACAGTGTATCTAGTCAATAAGACTATTCAAAAGCTTGATATCCTTAGAGAGGTGATTATGGATTTGCTTATTGAAAGTTCTTGCATTGTTGTCAAATTTAATATATAATTTCGATCTTGAAGTATATATGTATGTTTTTTTGAAGTAGATCTTGAATTATATTTGCTTGCTTGTAATTTAATTTAATTTTTTTTAGGGAATTTGCTTGCTTGTAATTGAATCTAATAAGATTTTATACTTATTTAGCCACAATTAACTATTTGCTGGCTTAATTAATCAAATCCAATCCCTTCTGGAATTGCTATGAAGTTTTAATCATGATGAGCTGGCTCAGGATTGACTCATGTTTTGAAATTTGAATGGAATTAAAAAAGAAAAAACCCTATGCCTTCTACCAATAATGGGCAAGGGAATTAACTTATGCTTTTATTTAATTAATTAAACATACTAAAAGAATGGGACAAGAGTTATAAAATATTATATTCCAACAATAATTGTTGCCTTGATCCTTAATTATTTTTATTTTATTAGAGATTATAATTATCACATATTACAAAGGATCACTATATTAAAAATTTATCATCAATGATGAGTTCAAAATCACCCGGTACTATTGATGAAAAATTTCTCGAAAGAGTAGAACCTGAAGACAAAAAAATAAAAATAAAAAAAAAACAGGTCAAAAATTCCAAGAACTGACTCCGGGAGAGTCTCCGACGCTCAAATTAGAGAGCTAAGAGAGTATTGAGAGATATTGAGTTTAGGAGAGAGAGATCTCTTTTACCTCTTTCTTTACTTATTTATAAAGGAGGATAGAGACTCTATGTATCGTCTGCCTATTAGAAATCATTTTTATTTCTTATCAACCGACTTGAACTAAAATTTAAAAAATTAACTTGTTATGTACGTAGTAGACCTAAAATTAAAAAATTGTTAACATGATTTTTGTTTTAATTTCCCCCCATCTGGTGAAAAGATTTATTTGTGGAAATTCTTGAAAAAATATTTATAATTGGCCAACTTCAAAATTGGTTGGTCCCCGCTCCCTTCTTCCCCATCTCCATTTCTAAATTCTCAAACAACCATTTTCAGAATCTCAATCTCTAATAAGCCAAAACAACAAATAAAGTTGAATTGGGTTATTCAGATCACATACTACATATCAACAATACAAAATCAATTTCTAGCTTGTGAGTAAAAAAAAAAAAATAAAGGATAAAAAATATTTACGAAAAATTATTCGATATTCAGTGCAAACATATAGAGAAATATATTAGAGAGATTTTTCTTAGAAAAATTAAAATGTTACTCAAATCCTTTTAAAATATACCATTTTATCCTAATTTAAAAATTTTATTTACAATAATATCGATTAATTAAAATTAAAATAAAAATTAATCCATTATACATGTTAGGATTTCAAGAGTGTGAAATTCCATATTGGAAAGAGATGGGATTAAAGAGAGACATATAAGTGGGAATGACTCATAAACTCATTGCCTTAAAATTTTAAATTGGAGTGTGGTGTCAAACCCATGAGTGTGTCTCTCATTAGACCCATGATGAAAATCTCTCAAAGAAGCGGGCTCTTCGATACCAACAATACATATATTTTTTTAGCTATTCATCATTAAACTCAGTTATATCATATATAACTCTCCATCAATGTCTTCTCAATTGTAAAAAAATGATGATTCTAATTTCAAAAATATGGTAGAATAATATATTTTTAAAAATTGAAATATAATTGCAATATTTTTTGAAATTTTTTTATTTTTTTTAATGTTATTAGATCTCTAATTTAATTCATGTGAAAACCTATCCTATCAATTATAATTTGTAATGAATGTGAATGTAAAATTATTTTCATATATATGCATTAGATGCATTCAATCATTTCAAAATAATTTTTTTATATTATTATATAAAGGAGATAACTATCTTCCTCCTATAAATTAACCTTTCATCCATTTTCACTTTAATTCTAATTTGAAATCTCGAAAAAAAAAAATCTAGATTTTATATTAATAAATAAACGTATTCATTCAACAACTGACAATTCATGCGCAGGGAATGATCTCCCAAATTTTGAGAAATTAAATAAAAAAAAAAAAAGAGTTGCCATAACCAAAAGCTACAAAACCAGATGCAATTTACTGAATTTAATGGAATGGGACCAGATGAAATTGACCTTCAAAATGGACCACTTCTGGGTTTAGATACATATTCAAATAGAAAAAAACACACTACTTTTAAAATATGTTATATTGGTGTATCGAATTTTTTTTTTTTAATTTCACGGGTTCTTAATTTTTAAAAATAATTTAATATAAATATTTTTAGTCATTTTTGGATCACTAAAATGCTAATTTACAACTCTAAAATTTATAAGATTGGAGAAAGGAAATTTTTTTTTTTTGAGTTGTTGAATATCAAAATAAGATTTTAAATGAAGATAAAGAGTTGTAAATAAACACATCGGTAACCGAAAAACGGCTAAAAATATTTATATTAAATTATTTTTAAAAGTTGAGAAATTCATTAAATAAAAAAAATTATTCAGATACTAAAATAGCATATTTTAAAAAAATTCAAATACTAATGATATAATTTTTCCATTTAAATATTGGTATATATAAACATCATATGTGCCTAATGCAATACAAATGTAGTATTTGCCAATTTGAATTTTATACCTTAGTGTTGTTCAGACAAATTGTATCGGTAATATTGTGGACAGGAGAGATTCGAATCCAACAATTTTTTTTTTTAAATTCTGATATTAAAAAAAATTTATGGTTAGAGGTTTGAATATGATAATATATATATATATATTTTTGTTTAAAGACACTGTTTAGAATAACTTATGTGCATTGAATTTTATTAATGATATAATTCATATGTTTGAAATAATTTTTAATGTGATAAAATTTTTTTGAATTTTATTGTTTGGAATAATATAAAAGTAAAAAAAAATATATAATTATTTTCTCATTTTATCTTATATAAAAGACTGTGTTTAATTTAAATGAGAGTATTTTTAGCAAAATCTTTTCATTTTAGTATGATTTCATTTATTTGATAATAATAATATATGTCTCGTTGATCGAGGATTTAGAAATTTACTTCTTTAGAGGTTTTTGATAATTTGTCTTGTTGAAAAGAGGGCTTAAATATTAATGAACCTCGCTTGGAGATTTTTGACAATTCACCTCTTCGATCGAGGACTTTCAATAATCTGCCTCACTTGGAGGACTTTAGAAAACCTGCTTCGCGTAGAAGGTTTAGATAATCTGTCTCGTTGGCTGATGACTTTGATAATATGTCTTATTGATCAAGGACTTATATAATATGTGTGTTTGCACTATAAATTTTCAGCCCATTATTATTAAAGCTCATGAATTTATTGACCCAAGATCATTAACTAATTAATTAATTTTTATTTAATTAAAAATTAATTAATTGGTTAGTAGATGAGAAAAGAAGAAGATGGGTGATCAGTTAATGAAAGAGAAAGTGGGTAGATAGAGAATTGGAGAACAATGTGCAAAGATTTAAGGGACAAGAGCAAAATAAAGAACTACTAGTAATTACTAGTACTAATGATAGGTTAGTGGATTAGTGACGAGTTATTTCTAATGCATATAAAAGACAAGCCACAAGACATAAAGGAGGACCAAAAATCAATCATCCAAAAACTACCCAAAACTACAGCAAATTCAATTCAAGCATTTTTCTTTCCAAGCAATCAGTTTTCAATTTATCTATTCAAACACTTTAATTTTCAAGCATTTTATTACGTTTGCTTTAGTTACTATTGCAATTTCAACTTATTGGGCTTTCATTAAAAAAAAATCTGAAATTTAAAAAAAAAAATTTATATACGTTAAAGAGTAACAAAAGC
>CATKHJ010170450.1:0-12914 GCA_949750685.1 Vernicia montana | reverse complement strand
AATGGAAGAAATGGAGAGCAGGCAAGCAGAATTTGATAGAGGTCATTCCATTCTAAATAGACTTGAAAAAGTTTGCTTGTTGGAATGTGTTAAGTACAGGGGAGGAAGATATGTCAAGATGCATGACTTGCTAAGGGATATGGCCATCCAAATTATGAAATCGAATCCGCGAGCCATGGTTCAAGCCGGTAAACTGTTAACAAAAATGCCAGATAAGGAGGAATGGACAAAGGATATTGTGAGATGTTCATTAATGCATAACCACATTGAGGAGATTCCTTTTGGTTACTCACCAAGGTGTCCCAAGCTTACAACCTTATTTTTGGGTGACAATTTTTCGCTCGAATCAATTTCTGATTCTTTTTTTGTGGAATTGAAAGGGGTCAAGGTGCTCGATCTTTCTCATTCAGGGATTTCGGAATTGCCAAGTTCCATCTCTTACTTGGTGAATCTAAGTGCATTGTTGCTCCGTGGTTGTGATTCTCTAAGCCACTTACCATCATTAGCAGCGCTTAGGGCTTTGAAGAGGTTGGATCTCCAAGAAAGTGGTGTTGAAGAAGCACCTCAAGGCATAGAATTCTTGTCCAATCTCAGGTATTTGGATCTTCAAAGAACATATATAGAAGAGTTACCACCTGGGATATTACCAAAACTATCCAATCTGCAGTTCCTCAAACTTGGCTGGCAGTTCAGAGTCAATGGAGAGGAAGTAGCATCATTGTCAAGATTGGAAACTTTGGTATGTCATTTTGATGTTGTTTGTGAGTTCAACGCATACAACAAGACGTCAATAACTTGGTCTAATCTAAGCCAATATCATCTTGAGGTAGGAGGCAGCAACGATCCCGATGACGTCGTATCACGAAGGGAAAAATATGTTTCGTTTTGTGGTGGTGATAGGTACAGTAGCTTTGAAGTGAAAGATATCCTATTTCTCCCAAAAAACGTCCAAGTTTTGCAGTTTCATAGATGCAACGTCAAAACAAACGGTTTATGCTTGCAAAATGCAACTGAACTCAAGTCCTTAGAAATTACAAGTTGTGATGGGATGGAATATTTGCTTTCCTTGTCCTCCTCCCCTTGTATATTTCAAAGCCTTGAGGAAATTAAAATTGAGTATTTGGAGGACTTACAATTCCTCTTTAGTAGAGAAGCAACATCAATACCATTGTCACTACCTCATGCTACCTTTTCCCTTCTCAAAGAATTTCATATATCAGGATGTCCAAGTTTGAAGAAGTTGTTCCCTCCTAACTTGTTGTCAAACCTTCAAAACCTGGAATACATTTGTGTTGTTTATTGTGAAAATATGGTAGAGCTGATAGGAACACAAGAAGAAGAAGAAGAAGAAGAAGAAAGCCATGAAAGCAGTGCCAATATTCAATTCACTCTCCCAAAATTGAAGTTCTTTAAATTGGCACATTTACGAGAACTGAAGAGCATTTGTAGGGGAAAAATGATTTGCAATTCTCTCCAACATATCGAAATAGATAATTGTCAGCAGCTAAAGAACATGCCCCTTTCTCTCGTCTTGACGGACAGCGGCCAACCAATTCGTCTCCCTTCTCTTAAAAAAATTGTGATATTTCCAAGGGAGTTGGTTGAGTTGGTCCATCCTAATGCCAAGGATCTCCTCTTTCCTCTTTGTCGATTGTTTTAAACTTTCTATTTTTTATAAAATGTATACTTTCATCTAATGCTTCTTCTCTGCATCTTTTTCACCATTTATTCATAGCATTTATAATTTAATAATCACCAAATTGATAATAACATTTTGTAATTTAATAGACTCGAACATATGAAATCTCCCCCTTTCCACACTTTTAAAAGGGATGAGAAGACAAATTAGACCATACCTAATTGACAACTTAATAATAACTTTTTAATTGCCCAAATATACTCCCTCCGTTTCACAATAACTATCGTTTTAGAGGAATGCACTTAGATTAAGAAAACAATAAATTAGGAATAATTTCAAACCAAATAAACTAATATACCCTTAATTTAGAAAAAAATCAATTAATGTTACATTGGGTTTGTAAAACGATAATTATATTAAAACAAAATCACTTTTCTAAAAAGATTTTAAGGAGGGAACGATTATAAATGAATTTAGATAAGGCATGAAAT
Organism: Vernicia montana; assembly: GCA_949750685.1. Classification (NCBI taxonomy): domain Eukaryota; kingdom Viridiplantae; phylum Streptophyta; class Magnoliopsida; order Malpighiales; family Euphorbiaceae; genus Vernicia; species Vernicia montana. The sequence continues at coordinate 10,784 of CATKHJ010170450.1, read as the reverse complement.
AATTGAGTAAGTGGAAAGTAGGACCCACTTTCCACTAGTTCAATCTCTAATACATTAAAGAATCATTTGAAGTTTCCATACTCAATCATGTCACCCATAACTATATACACATAATCAATTAGAAACTTATATATGAATATTCAGGGTATTACAGATAAAACTTCGTCTATCCAAGAAATAACTATAACTAAAATGTTAGTTCTGTCTTATAAAATAAAAAAAAACTAAAATGTCAGTTGGGCTATGATACACTGAAGTGTAATTAAATATATATATATATATATATTTGGTATAGTCAAAATGTGGGTAAAATGCATTTAAGGTCACTAAATTTTGAATTGTTTTCTAATTTGGTCAATAAACTTTAATTTCTTACAATTTAATCATTAAACTTTAATTTTTTTTCACCGACGGGTCACTAAACCAATTCAGATGAAGAACTCATCGGAAAGCTGACGTGGCATTCCACGTCACCTGTAAATGCTGACTAAGCTAGATATGTCAGCTTGCAACGTCAGAGTATTAAAATTTGCATGCAAAGTCACTAAACTTTGTACTGTTTTTTACTTTGGTCACTAAATTTTAATTTCTTATAATTTGATCACTAAATTTTAATTTTTTTTTCGCAGGAGGGTTACGAAGATAAATCTGACACATCTAAGGACCATTTCTGTCATTTCTAGCCACGGTTTTTAGAGTTCTTAGTATCATTGAACTCCCCACATGTAGAGCTTCATTTCAGTACCAATTTCATCACTTGAAGTTGAACATAGATGAAGATGGGAAAATGAGACCATTTAAGTTTTAGGCCGTTTTTCGGCGAAAAAGTGGAGTAAGGACGAGTGACTTATGTTTTTAAATTCCTGACATTGAGATGAGCTTATTGAAGTCAATCTCGATGAGTTTTTCATCTACTTTGTCTTCATGACCCGCCTGTGAAAAAAAAAAAAAAAAGCTTAGTGATCAAATTGTAAAAATTGAAGATTAGTAATCAAATTAAAAAACAATACAAAGTTTAGTGACTTTGCATACAATTTTAATACTCAAACGTGTCCTGCTTAGTCAGCATTTGTAGGTGACATGGAATGTCACGTCAGCTTTCCGGTGAGTTCTTCATCTGAATTGGCTTAGTGACCCGTAAATAAAAAAAAAATTAAAATGTAGTTATTAAATTATAAGAAATTAAAGTTTAATGACCAAATTAGAAAACAATCTAAAATTTAGTCATCTTAGATGCATTTTACCCGCATTTTGACTATACCAAATATATATATATTTAATTACACTTCAGTGTATCATAGCCCAACTGACATTTTAGTTTTTTATTTTTTATTTTATAAGACAGAACTGACATTTTAGTTATAGTTATTTCTTGGATAGACCAAGTTTTATCTGTAATACTCCGAATATTCATATATAAGCCTTTAATTGATTATGTGTATATAGCTATGGGTGACATGATTGAGTATGGAAACTTCAAATGATTCTTTAATGCATTAGAGATTGAGCTAGTGGAAAGTGGGTCCTACTTCCCACTTACTCAATTATTTCATGCCTTGTCTAAATTCATTGAACCTAGACACATTGCCTTTACTTTCACTTCATCTCATCTATTCCCTCAAACTCACAAGAAACATAAAAGCTCTCATTCTTCTCATTCTCTTATTCTTCTTCTCCATTGTCAAGATTGAATCTCCATTAGAGAAAGAGAAGCTTCAAAGGTAATGATTTAAACCATTTTCTTCATTTGGATCTTATATTATATGTTGTTGATTAAGATTCTTCTTCTCTTTCTTTTTGGGTTTACCTAAATGGGTTTCTAAAAATAGAATTCTTTTGAGGAAGATGCTTTTAGATGATGATTTGTAAGTATGAATCATGAGTATTGAGAGCATGAAAATGGATTTTTAAATGAGGATTTCAAACCTTCCCATTTTTGATGATAATGGGTTTGATTTTATGAGTTTATAGAATCTTTGTTGATTCTATGTTTGATGCATGAAATGAGTTATTTTATGGGTGTATTGCTCAAGGTAAAAAGGAAATTAGCTTGGGGGAGGATTGGATGTACTCCCATTGTCAAGCCATTGGAGGATTTTGTTTAAGAAATTGCACCTAGGACTGTCACACGTGCGGCCACACGACTGTGTGGTCGGGCGTGTGATAAGCTTCCATGGTCACACGTGCAGCCACACGATCGTGTGGCTGGGCTTGTGATAAGCATTTTAAGTTCTATGTATATTGCCCATGGTCACACATGCGGACATATGATCATGTGTTCGGGCATGTGACAAGCATTTGTGGTCACACGTGCGGACACACGATCGTGTGTCCGGGCGTGTGATAAGCAATTTGAATCTGTGTAAAATTGCATTCGTCCCACGGGCAAACACACGACCGTGTGTCTGGGCATGTGATAGATTCCAACCTACTTTTATTTTTATAAGATGCATTGTTAAATGAGTCTAGAATCATATATTATGTGATTTAATGTTAATTCTGCATGGATTTCTATAGATACTCCTAGAGATAGAAGGAATGAAGAGGATGGAAGATGTGACCATCATATGTGTTTGATGTAGAGAGTCATTCGAAATATTTTATGGATTACATTATTGAGGTGAGTATTTAATATACTATTATGCTTATACCTGAATTCTACGAAAATCTTACAAACCTATGTATACATATGATATTCAATTTCTTTATGGAAGCCAAATCATTGTGAATCATGGTGAACCATACTTCTATGATAATTGAACTGTATGTATGAAACCTATCCATTGATTATTCTTTATGATATAGAAATCCCCCAAACTAATGTGGGGCAAATATCAGACATTGTGCACATTGTACCTACGGATAAGGTTTAATATCTGAACCCTAGCTAAGAAGGGCAATGATCCTAGTCATAGAGTTTGATCCACTTCATGTAGCATGTCCGTAAGGGGACCACTGCTTAGAGCATGCTTGTAAGGAAGCCTCTGTTCATCGCAATTAAAGCATACCTGTAAGGAGGTTTTTGCTTAATTATGGAGCATGCTTGTAAGGAAGCCTCTGCTTGATTTCTATATAAATATGTATCTATGGCCATCAAACCAAATTGATATCCATACTTCTGATGATTCTATTTGTTTATGTATTATGAAACCTAGCCATGAATTATTCTTATGATATGAAAATCCCAAGTTGAAAGATATGGTAGTATATTATCTATTCACTGCTTTATCTCATTAGTGATTCCATTTTCCAGGAGAATAGAAGTTCATCGATTCGGTTCTTCAGACATTCTTCCTTCTAAAGAACCAAGTGGATTAATGTAATTTCTCCTTCATTTATTTGTATTTGAGATTCATTCTAGATGCTCCATGTGTGTAAAGGAGAGATATTCTTTTGGCCTTAATGGCATTATTGAAGGATAGATATATGTATTAACTCCGTGATATAATATGATATGAGTAATATTATATGTGGTTGTGTGAATGCATATGTACGTGTGAGTATGTATGCTTATGTTGAGATCTTGGGTATGAGTTTAAGTTTAGTAGCTATGATACTATGTTGAATGCTATGATATATGGGTTCTACGTCGGTAGCCTTATATCTACCCATGCCCTAGGACCGTCGCACCACCCGAAGTGGGATGTGACAAAGTTGGTATCAGAGCATAAGGTTAAATCTAATATATACTATATGAGTCATAGAGTATGTGAACCCCATGAAGCATAGGAAAATTTCCTCTATGTCTATTGAGTAATCGTTTATATGTAAATCCGCGTTGCTACTATGTGTTAAATCTTGCTATATGTTTGTTATATTTTAGATGCCTCCTAAAAGAGGAAAGGGAAGAGGTAGACCGAGACGTGTACCCATTGAGGATGTGGGGTTACCAGATGTGGCTTCGGATGCCTCCTCCATTCTTGAAGAACCACTTAAGCCGCCAAGGGCTAGACGCCGGGTTCAAGAGGAGGAAGTTCATGTCCCACCAAGAGGTGATGAGGATAATTTGAGGCATGAGAATGAGAAACTCTGCCAAGAATTTGACGAATTGAGACGAATGATACAAAGAGATGCTAATGTAGCGCCACTGCCTCCTCCACTAGTACAAGAGATAGTTCCATCTCCTCCAGCTCCTATGCAAGATAGAATGCCACCTCCACCAAATCCTGTTAATGCTCCAGTCCTTAGGCAAATGGCTAGAGGGGCGATAAATGATGGTGGGGTGAGTATTTATACTTTCCTGAAGATGGGACTATCGGATTTTCTGTGGTGAGGATGGGGAGGAACCACACAAATTCCTAGATGTGGTAGAGAAGGTGGTGAGGAGACTTTTGTGTTTGGATGCTAGAGCCATTGAATTAGTAGGCTTGTTGATGAAAGATAATGCCTAGGATTGGTTCCAAAGGCATGTTGAGAACCAACTGTATGGTGATGCTTCGCCTTCATGGGAGCAATTTAAGCAGGATATGGTTGATGAATTCTTAGCTGAGGGAGAAAGAGAAAGTAGAGTGGCTCAATTTGAGAGCTTGAAGCAGAAAGGTAAGACCGTGACAGAGTATGCCAAAGAGTTTATTAGATTGAGCAAGTTCATTCAAGAGATTGTTCTTACTGAAGCTGCTCAAATTAGGAGATTCAGAAGAGGATTTATTGCTCCGTTGCATAATTCTCTGTGTGCCATATAGTTTACTTCCTTATCCAAACTTATTAACAAGGCTAAACAGATGAAAGCCAAACGCAAGGAAGAGAAAGTGGAATGGGTAGAGATCTAAGAATAGGAGCAAGGGCCAAGGTAGTTCAAGTAGAGGTGGAGGGAACAGTTCACAGATGAGAGCTTCTGAGTATACCACTTCTACTTTTGTTCAGACCCAACCTTCAGAAGGCCAAGGTCGGGATTAGCCAAGGAATACATCAGTGGCTTCTGTTCCTGGAGCTATGAGTTCATCTAGATCCTTTCAGCAGGGTTATTCTTACCCTACTTGCCTTACTTATGGAAGAAAGCATGAGGGAGTTTATAGACATCTTTCTAGATTGTGTTTTAAGTGAAAACAACTGGGCCATTACATTAAAGATTGCCCATTATCTAGAGAGCAGCAGAGTGTCCCTACTATCTCACAGCCTACAGTTCAGATGAGCAGGGCGAATACAAGAGTTACAAGAGGCAGAGGTAGAGGTCAAGGAATGACACAGAGTGCAGGGCAAGTGTTAAAAGGAAGAGGACATGGTAGAGTGTTTGCAGTTAATCAGCAAGAGGCCCACACCTCCAATACTACAGTGACAAGTATTCTTCCTATTCAAGATGTTCAAGCTAGAGTCTTGTTTGATTCGGGTGCTACTCATTCTTTTGTGTCACCATGTTTTGCTAAAAGATTGGGGAAGGGTAGAGAGATTATGAATGTTCTTTTAGAAGTGTCCACACCTCTAAGGAAATCTATGGATGTGGATTATATGTACCCTTCTTGCATAGTAGAGATTGATGGGAAGAAACTTCTTAATGAATTGATTGAATTAGAAGTGCTTGAATTCGATGTGATTCTTAGTATGGACTGGTTGTCCAAACACCATGCACACATAGATTGTTATGAGAAGAAGATAGTGTTCAAGCCGCAAGACGAGAACGAGTTTGTGTTTCAAGGAGATAGAAGCGATATGCCCTCTAATCTGATATCGGCTATTTGGGCGAGAAGACTTGTAAGAAAGGGGTGTCAAGGATATTTGGCACATGTGGTTGATACGAGGGAGACTCCTAATGAGGTACGACAAATATCAATAGTTAGTGAGTTTCCAGATGTGTTTCCAGAAGAGTTGTTAAGGTTTCCACCTGAAAGGGAGATTGAGTTCAATATCGAACTTCTTCCTAGCACGCAACCAATATCTATTCCTCCTTACAGAATGGCACCTGTGGAGTTGAAGGAACTGAAAGTGTAGCTGCATGACTTGTTGGATAAGGGATTCATAAGGCCAAGCAGTTCGCCATGGGGTGCTCCAGTATTTTTTGTAAAGAAGAAGGATGGCTCTATGAGATTATGTATCGACTATAGGCAGTTAAATAAAGTAACGATCAAGAACAAATATCCTTTACCAAGGATAGATGATTTGTTTGATCAATTGCAAGGCCCAAGTCACTTCTCGAAAATTGATCTCAGATCAGGCTATCATCAGCTTAGAATAAAGAATGAGGATGTATGTAAGACTATCTTTAGAATGAGATATGGCCATTATGAATTCACAGTGCTACCATTTGGGTTAACCAATGCTCCAGCAGCATTTATGGATTTGATGAATCGGGTGTTCAAGCCATATCTGGATAAGTTTGTTATTGTTTTCATTGATGACATTCTTATCTATTCCAAGAGTAAAGAAGAGCAAGAAGAGCATTTGAGGGTGGTATTGCAAACGCTGAGGGAGAATTAGTTATATGCCAAACTATCGAAGTGTGAGTTTTGGCTTGATCATGTTTGCTTCTTGGGACATGTGGTTAGTAAAGATGGCATTCAAGTGGATCTTAAGAAGATTGAAGCAGTGTTAAGTTGGTCTAGACCCACGAATGTAACAGAAGTTTGTAGTTTCCTTGGGTTGGAAGGTTATTATAGGAGATTTGTTAAGGATTTATCCAAGATAGTTTCGCCATTAACTAAGTTAACTAGGAAGAAGGTGAAATTCCAGTGGGATGATGATTGTGAAGAGAGTTTTTAGAAACTTAAAACATGCCTCACTACAGCTCCGGTACTTACATTGCCAGAAGGATCAGGTGGATTTGCAATATACTGTGATGCTTCAAGAGTGGGACTTGGATGTGTTTTTATGCAGCATGAAAAAGTGATTGCATATGCTTCTAGACAGTTGAAGAAGCATGAGGTGAACTACCCTACGCATGATTTAGAAATGGCAGCAATTATCTTTGCTCTCAAGATATAGAGACATTACCTTTATGGTGAGAAGTGTGAAATTTACACCGATCATAAAAGTCTCCAGTACATCTTGTAGCAGAGAGATTTAAATATGAGACAGAGGAGATGGGTAGAACTACTCAAGGATTATGATTGTCAAATCTTTTATCATTCCAGAAAAGCTAATGTAGTAGCGGATGCCTTGAGTAGAAAATCTATAGGGAGTTTAGCCCATATAGCAGTGGGGAAGAGACCTGTGATCAAGGAGTTGAAAGCGTTGTTCAACAACGGGTTGCAGTTTGAGGTTTCCGAATCTTAAGTGTTGATTGCTCACTTTCAAGTGAAACCCAAGTTGATTGATGAGATTAAAGTAGCGTAAGATGAAGATCCTTCACTTGTGAAATTGAATATAGAAGTACAAACGGGTCAGATAATAGAATTTGAGTTGAGAGACAATGTGTTAATACATGAAAAGAGGATATGTGTACCAGATGTAAATGATCTTACAGAAAAGATCATGAAAGAGATCCATCAAGCACCTTACAGTGTTCATCCAAGCGCCACTAAGATGTATCACAATTTGAAAAGTTATTATTGGTGGTCTAGTATGAAGAAGGATGTCGCTAATTTTGTGACTTCTTGCTTGACATGTCAACAAGTCAAGTCTGAACACCAAAAGCCATTTGGCCTATTACAAGAGATCAAGTTACCCGAGTGGAAGTGGGAGCGCATCACGATGGATTTTGTGGTAGGGTTGCCAAAGACTTTAAGAGGCTATGATTCTATATGGGTGATAGTTGACAGATTGACCAAGTCAGCTCATTTCCTAGAAGTCAAGACAACGTACATAGTAGCCCAATATGCACAGTTGTATCTGAATAAGATTGTGAGCCTTCATGGTATGCCTGAATCTATCATTTCAGATAGAGGGACTTAATTCACATCTAGATTCTGGCATAAGTTGTAAAAGGCCTTGGGTACTCAGTTAGACTTCAGTACAGCTTTTCATCCGCAGACCGATGGACAATCTGAGAGAACCATACAGACTCTAGAAGATATGTTCAGAATGTGTGTGCTAGATTTTGGTGGGAGTTGGGATAAGTACTTACCATTGATATAGTTTTCATACAATAACAGTTACCACTCCACCGCCGGCTTGGCACCGTATGAGGCACTATATGGTAGGAAGTGTAGATCCCCGGTATGTTGGATGGAAGTGGATGACAAGCACATCAAAAGACCGGAGTTGATTAAAGAAACTTCTGAGAAGGTACCCATGATACGTGAAAGATTAAAGACTGCCTTCAGTAGGCAGAAGAGTTATACAGATCCGAAGAGAAAAGACGTCCACTTTTCCATAGGAGACCATGTATTTCTTAAAGTCTCTCCTATGAAAGGTGTGATGAGATTTGGTAAGAAAGGCAAGCTTTCACCAAGATATGTGGGACCATTTGAGGTGTTGGAGAGAGTTGGCAATGTCTCTTGTAGACTAGCTCTTCCACCGAGTTTGGGTCATGTACATCCCACATTTCATGTGTCCATGTTGAGAAAGTATGTGCCAGATTCATCGCATGTGTTGCAACTACAAGCTATAGAAGTGGATGAGAACTTGGCTTATGAAGAGATTCCAATTGCTATCCTGGATCGACAAGTGAAGAAGTGAAGTAATAAAGAAATAGCAATGGTGAAGGTACAATGGAAGAATCATAATCTGAAGGAGTGTACTTGGGAGAGTGAGCAAAGTATGCTACTCAAGTACCCCCACTTATTTTCCATGTAATTATGTTTACGACATCTATATGTAAATTCCAGAACAAATTTTATATTAAGAGGGGAGAATGTAATACCCCGAATATTCATATATAAGATTTTAATTGATTATATGTATATGGTTATGGGTGACATGATTGAGTATGGAAACTTCAAATGATTCTTTAATGCATTAGAGATTAAGCTAGTGGAAAGTGGGTCCTACTTCTCACTTAATTATTTCATGCCTTGTCTAAATTCATTGAACCTAGACACATTGCCTTTACTTTCACTTCATCTCATCTTTTCCCTCAAACTCTCAAGAAATATAAAAGCTCTCATTCTTCTCATTCTCTTATTCTTCTTCTCCATTGTCAAGATTGAATCTCCATTAGAGAAAAAGAAGCTTCAAAGGTAATGATCTAAACCATTTTCTTCATTTGGATCTTGTATTATATGTTGTTGATTGAGATTCTTCTTCTCTTTCTTTTTCTCTTTCTTTTTGGGTTTACCTAAATAGGTTTCTAGAAATAGAATTCCTTTGAGGAAGATGCTTTTAGATGATGATTTGTAAGTATGAATCATGAGTATTGAGAGCATGAAAATAGATTTTTAAATGAGGATTTCAAACCTTCCCATTTTTGATGATAATGGGTTTGATTTTATGATTTTATAGAATCTTTGTTGATTCTATGTTTTATGCATGAAATGAGTTAGTTTATAGGTGTATTGCTCAAGGTCGAAAGGAAATTAGCTTGGGGAAGGATTGGATGTACTCCCATTGTCAAGCCATTGGAAGATTTTGTTTGAGAAATCGCACCCAAGACCGTCACACGTGCGGCCACACGATCGTGTGGTCGGGCGTGTGATAAGCATTTTAAGTTCTGTGTATATTGCCCATGGTCACACGCATATGTGTAGCCACACGATCGTGTGGCTGGGCGTGTGATAAGCATTTTAAGTTCTATGTATATTGCCCATGGTCACACGTACGGACACGCGATCGTGTGTCCGGGCGTGTGACAAGCATTTGTGGTCACACGTGTGGACAGACGATCGTGTGTCTAGGCGTGTGATAAGCAATTTGAATCTGTGATCCTAGTCATGGAGTCTGATCCACTTCATGTAGCATGTCCATAAGGGAACCATTGTTTAGAGCATGCTTGTAAAGAAGCCTCTGCTTGATTTCTATATAAATATGTATCTATGACCATCAAACCAAATTGATATCCATACTTCTGATGATTCCATTTGTTTATGTATTATGAAACCTAGCCATGAATTATTCTTATGATATGAAAATCCCAGGTTGAAATGTATAGTAGTATATTATCTACTCACTACTTTATCTCATTAGTGATTCCATTTTCTAAGAGAATAGAAGTTCATCAATTCAGTTCTTCAGACATTCTTCCTTCTAAAGAACCAAGTGGATTAATTTAATTTCTCCTTCATTTATATGTATTTGAGATTCATTCTAAATGCTCCATGTGTGTAAATGAGAGATATTCTCTTGGTCTTAATGGCATTATTGAAGGATAGATATATGTATTAACTCCGTGATATGATATGATATGAGTAATATTATATGTGGTTATGTGAATGCATATGTACGTATGGGTATGTATGCTTATGTTGAGATCTTGGGTATGAGTTTAAGTTTAGTAGCTATGATACTATGTTGAATGCTATGATATATGGGTTCTACGAGTGGTCGGTGGCCTTATGTCTACCCATGCCTTAGGACCGTCGCACTACCCGAAGTGGGGTGTGACATTATCTAGGCCTGAAATATTTTGGAGTAAAACTAGAATGCAATTTTTCGAGAGGAAATTATATCATTTATCCAATTTTTTGTTTTATTTACATTTATACGCTCCATTTAAAATTTTTAGTTTTCTACTATATGTTTTGTTTTATACGCTTTTTACTTTTTTGTATTTATTTTTTTTATCTTATTTGTTAGAAGCTTTGATCTAAATGTACTTTCTCATCTTTCTCTTTTGTATTTGTTAGAGTATATGCCCTAGAGCAGTATATATGTTTATGTAAATGTAAAACAACACTATTATATGGCAATAAATATATGTTTATATAAATCAATTGTTCCATTGTATTAAATGTATATTTGAAGTCCATTAGTATTTT
>CATKHJ010170380.1:0-17731 GCA_949750685.1 Vernicia montana | reverse complement strand
CACAATGAGATAGATGAGTTTGTACATATGTATGAGTTCAGGTTCTGATCTTTGGGATGAGTGAGTTAGTTGTTATGTTTTCTTGGGAATTATGCGATGAGAAGGGTTCTACGGGTTTTCGGTGGCCTTAAGATTACCCATGCCCTAGGACCGTCACAGTTGCGAAGTTTGGGCTGTGACACTCCAACTAATGTAGAAGAATTTCCTCCCTTAACAAAGATAGTCAATTCACAAACAAAAATAGTCTATGCTCCGTATGTTTATTTGCAGACTGTCACTCCTTCTAGTTAGATAGAAGAACCAAAATCTTTTGAGTCTGTTCTAAACTGGCAAACTGATAATGCCAGAACTCAAAATACCTTTCTTCAAAAGATTGATCAAAAGTTAGACCAATTAACTCCTCAACAGTCATAATAATCCTTTTTTGTCTAAAAGATGCATAAAGAATTATCTTCTCAAATTGCTCATCTTGACCAACAGCTTCGACACTTGATTGATCAAAAAAGTTTGGCAATGAATTTATGCAAAAGGAAGCTGAAATCAAAAGATTGAAGGTAGAATTGGCTAAAGTAGAAGCAGACATGGCCAAAACCAAACCCGTGCCTTCTCCTGGCCCTTTTTTTGAACCAAATCCATTTCATTTCCCCACTTTTCCTCCTTCATCCAATACCTACAATCCTCTCAAGATGACTTATGAAGCTTTTCAACAGCCTTCATCTTATCAAGCAAAAACTACGAAAAGCCCTTCATCCTCTGAATCCATAGAAGCAAAAACCCACTCTTTAAAACCCAAACAATCCAGAAAAGACAAATAGCCAATGTCCCAAAACATGGTTTCAATAATCAAAGAAGATTCTTCAAATGATTTTGAGACACAATCTTCTTCTTCAGATTATGACTCTCAATTGGCAAATATCACTCAGATCCTTGCAATAGAAGAATCTGCTTCTCACAATCCTCAAAGGAATATTGGCAAACGTTTGACCAAACTCCTCCGACAGAACAATCTGCTCCTCCTCCTTATCCTTCTCATCCTCCTAGTTCTATAAAAGATGACATATAGACTTATCACGTACATGAACTAGAAGAATATTTGCCACACAAACCAGCTGCAGGTCCTTAGTTTTCTTTTGATACATTACCTCCTCACAAATGGAGGCATGTCATTCATGAAATGGGAGTATAGATTGATTTACAAATGACAAGTCCAGATGCAGTTCTCAAAGAAGTTTTAAATGAGTTTGTCTCCAGATTTACTGGTTCTCTTCGATAATGGTACGAAAGTCTAGGAGATTACAGAATGATGGCTTTTTTCAATGTTTCAAGTGTAGGGAATGCTCTGGGAGAAATTCATAAGCAATTTGTTGGTGATTTCTCTCTATGAGAAAAGAATAAAACAAAAATTCTTTGACATGAAATGATGCTCTCTCAAACAAAAAGATCTTGATTATCATTATCAAAGAATGTCCAAAAGATATTATATGTTAAATGGGTATAATGATCCTAATCTCATATATGCATATATCTCTTCTTTGCCTCAAAAACTGTAGCATGAAATCCAGAGAATGCTCACTCAATCTCGTAAAAGATTTCGGATATCTCGCTTGGAGAAATTCATCAGTATACCTTGTTTGCCCTTGAGAAGCTTTGTCAACAATAGAATTTCTTACAGAATATCCTGGACAATAAAAAGCTTGCCAAAACAGCCTGCAATAAGTCTTATCTTTGTATCAAATCTAAGGATAAAAATTGTGATTGCAAGACTCAAAAGAAGAAACACCATTTCAAGAAGTTTCATAAATCCTTCAAACGAGAAAAACAAACAAACATAAAAAAATTCAAGTTCTTTAAGAAGAAAGCTTCGCGCGGCAAAATAAAGAATTTTGACAGATGTTATATTTGTGAACAAAAAGGACATTTTTCTATGAATTGTCCTAACTGTTGTCCCAAATATGGCAATCTTAGAGGGGGGTGAATAGGATTACAAACAATTCTAATGCAAATAACAACCTATATGCAATAAGTTACAATTTTAAATTAAATATCACAAAGGAATAGAGATAGAGAAAGCTTAGCCAAGATATATAGTGGTTCGGAGAACAATTTCCTCTCCTACATCCACTTCTCCCAAATTAAACCAATTTGGGGTTCAACTAATGAACCGAGATTACACCCAAAGCTTTACAAGCTTAGTTCTTCGGGATTTCGCCCTTTACAATAGATTTCACGGGATTTCACCCAAATCACTCACACTACAATAATTTTTGTGTTTAGAGTCTCACAAGACTATGATACAAGCTAGAGAAATGATTACGATTAATAGCACTAGCTTTGGATTAAGAACACACAAGAATAATAACAAGAATTTGTTGGTGTTCAAAAACAGAGTATAATGATCAAGAAAGCTCTTTGATGTATATAGCAATTGATTTTCAATTTGGCAAGTCTCCTTCTTTCTTTTGAACCTTCTTGTATTTATAGGAATGTTTGAATATGACTGTTGGGCACAGATCCAAAAGAAATCTGCTCTAGATTGACTTTCTTGATCTTCCCTCCAACTTCCAACGGCTATTTTTTTTTATGATCTGCACGACTTGAACGTGCGTTCAAGATGATGAACGTGCATTCAACCTTCTTCTTTAGTCTTCGCCCTTGGTCTTCGACCTTCGACCTTTGTCTTTGGTCTTCGACCTTCGACCTTCGACCTTCGTCTTTGGTCTTCGACCTTCGACCTTCATCTTTGGTCTTCGACTTTCGACCTTTGTCTTTGGTCTTTGACCTTCGACCTTCGACCTTCGTCTTTGGTCTTTGACCTTCGTCTCTGCTCTTCGACTTTCGTCTCTGGTCTTCGTTCCATGCTCCAACAGCTATTTTTGAATCTTTCAATGCTTGAACGCAGGTTCAAAATGCTAGTTTAAGGGGTGAACGCGCGTTCAAAATTGTGAACTCTCGTTCAAAATGCTTCTGTGTGAATAGTAACCATTTCTCAATTTCTTCACTTAATTGCATTAATAGCAATTAAAGATTACCTACTAGCAACAACAACACTAAACAAACTTGTTAGTAATAATAATGTTTTATATCATCAAAATCACATATGGAACCTTGGTTTCAACACATAGATACGTTGATATTTGTAATATGTGGCCTCCTCAAATTTGGCCATGTTTTAATATTTGGCTCCCCTAATCCTAAAAGCTAAAAGAATTTATAATGTGGGGCCGCTTAAAGACTAATGAGTTATTGAGACCCAGTGCAATTGCATAATAATCAATACAACTTGGGTCTTTTAAATGTAAAAGTTAGAACTTCATACGACAAAACTTATTTTAATAATACAAAAAAAAAAAAAAAAATTTTATGCGTCAACAAAAAAAAAAGTACATAACAAGTTATCAACTGTTACCGTGTTACGTCTTTTAGTCTTTTTCCCATTCTTTTTTTGTTGCGTTCATCATTGATCAGTCCTAAGGGAGAAAGGGTTTTCTTAGAAAATGGAAGAAGAAAAACAAGGAAAAATTGTGTGTGGACTTTTCATGAGGTAAGATTTTATATTTTATTAAAATTTAATTGTATAGATTAAATATTAGATTTATATTTTAAGAATGAGTATTTGTTAAATTGAATCATTAAGTTGTATGTATTTGATTTTATAATTAAATCAAATACACATAACTTAATGATTCAATTTAATAAATAATGAAGAACTTGGAGGTTTATATTTTATATTTATGTTTTTTTTTTTTTTTTGTTTCCTACATAGTTTATAAATTATAGTTGTATTAAAAAGTTTTGATACATTGATTTTTGGAACATATTTTAAATTATTGTTTCTATTATATAATGTCTTTGGCCTCCCAAAATAGGCACAAGTCTCAAACGTTGAAAGTCGAACTTGCTAACATGCAATCTCCATTGTACCTCTAAAGTGTGGCGTGACCCTAATTCTCTCCCTTAGATGCCGCCATGTGGTACCCCAAATTATGATCCCAAGACTAGGAATGGGAAGGTATAAGCTCAAAGTATCTTCCAATAGAAGTCTCTCTTACAAAATAGAAAGATAAGATCTATATTCTCTAACACTATATATACAAGTCATTGACTTAAGTATCGGAGGGCCCGACTAAAGAGGATAATGTCAAAGATATAATCTCATTCCTTGATCCAATAAGAGAAGAATCCTCTTCTATATATACATATACACACAAGAGATAAATAGGAAGGAAAGAAATAAAATAGGAAAGAAAAACCAAAAAGGATTTGGTTACAAACGGTAACCAAGATTACAGCCCAATGATACAGAAAATTGAAATAAATTAGGACACAAATATTCACTAGAATATTCACTAGCCGTTGGAGTAATTTTTGGAAAGAGATGTTGTATTATTTCCTTCTTGGCATGGGCTGGACGTTTTGCCATGTTCTTTGCCATATTGATTTCCTTCTTCTTCACCCTTTTTCAAGTTGGAGGGAATGATGGAATGAACTACAAGCTTGTCTCGCAAATTTTGAAATGATATTTTGGCTAATGGTTTTGTAAAGATATCCGTTATTTGGTGAGAAGACCGGACAAATCTAGTAACTAAATTACCAAGAGCAATTTTCTCCCGAACAAAATGATTATCTGATGAAAAACTTGATTAACCATCATGTACAAGGCACTTAAGCTGTCTTAAAACAATTGAGGTGGTTGTTGAGGACAAATTCCAATATCTCTTAGGAGAAAAGTAATCCATGTAAGCTCAGCTGCCGCAAATGCCATAGCTCAGTATTCAGCTTCGAAACTGGATCTTGAAACGGTGGGTTACTTTTTAGATGACCAAGATATACAATTGCTTCCAAGATATACACAATAACCAGAAGTACTTCTTCTTGTTATAGGGCATCTTGCCCAGTCGGCGTCACAAAATCCATAGAGATTGAGAGAACTTTGTTGAGTGAAGTGAAGTCCGAAATTTATTGTACCTTTTACATACCGAATAATACGCTTGATTGTTTTATAATCTCCAATTGTAGGTTGTTGAACCTTTTGACAAACCTTATGAACCACATGAATAATGTCAGGCCAAGTGTGAGTAAGGTATAAGAGTGCTCCAGCAAGACTTCGATAAGTTTTGGCACCGAAACTCATATTGTCTTTGTCGGTGGATTGAACTTTTAAAGCCATGGGTGTATTAAAATGTGAGCTTGCCTCCAAACCAGCTTTAGTCACCAAGTCTTTCAGTATGTGTGTATTGAACGTCAAAGCCTAAGAAGTAATGAAGGCATCCCCAATCTTTGATGGCAAATTCTCGTCCTAATGCATTAATGAGTTGCTAAATAAGTTGATCATTATTCCCTGTTATCACAATATCATCAACGTAAATTAACATAATGACAATAATCGATTTATTACAAAAAACAAATAATGAAGAATCTGCGTTACTACATATGAATCCAAAATGAATTAAAAACTTTGATAATTTATCAAACCAAGCTCTTCGAGCTTGTTTGAGTCCATATATCGATTTGTGTAATTTGCACACAAAACGAGGTAATTGAGAATCCTTGAAGCCTGGAGGTTGTTCCATAAAGATCGTTTCACTCAATTCTCCGTGAAGGAAGACATTTTTGACATTAAGTTGTCTCAATGTCCATTTGGAAGTCACGACAATTGCAATAACAAGTCGGATGGTGGTAACTTTAACTACGGGACTGAAAGTCTCGTTGTAGTCAATGCCTTGGATTTGGGTGTAGCCTTGTGCTACTAATCACACTTTGTATCGATCCAAGGTACCATCTTTTTGTAGTTTAGTCTTAAATATCCATTTGCAGCCTATGACATTAGTGTGAGCTGGTCTTGGTATGAGGGACCAGGTTTTATTTGAGTGAAGTGCCAAGATTTCCTCCTCCATTGCCTTGTACCAATGAAGTATAAAGACCGCTTTCTTCCATGTTGTTGGTTTTTTCATATCAATGGTACAAGTGAGGGCTGTGGGATGCCTTCTATCTCTTATCCTTTATGTTTCAAGAGCTAATTGAGGATCAAGTTCAGGATTCTGAGCTAGTTGGCGTCTTGTTATCATTCTTTGCTCATTCGTTGTACCTAAAAAAGGAATATGTACGTCAATGCTTAAATTATTGGATATATCTCTACAATTATTAAACATGGAAGAAGAGTTATTTTGAATTAATTCATTTTGCTCAGTTTGTGTAGGGGTCATGTGCTGATTCAGTGATTGATCAACTTCTTGTGCATTTCCATCTTTCATTGCTTCAATTAGGATAGCTTTTTGAGTTGGTTCGGTGGCTGGTTCTTCATCTTGTATTGATGGGGATTTTTTAGCACAACCTTCTACATTGTCAAAATTAATACTTGTGGGTTGTTGCTTCTCTGGCTCTTCATTGGTGAAGGCAGAGGAGGTTTGTGATGTCCCTTTTTGAATCCAAGCTTCCTGATCGGTATAGGTAACTAATTCAAGAGTGGTGGTGATAACTTCGGTTGAATCTTTATCAAATGGGAATTTGTTCTCATCAAACACCACATGTCTAGAGATATAGACACAATTGGAAGAAGGATCAAGGCATCTATACCCTTTGTGCATTGAGCTATACCCGATGAATACACATGGATAGGTTTTCTTTGAAAACTTATCTTTCCCATAATTGCGAAGATAGGGATAGCACCTGCATCCAAAACTCCTCAAACTTTCATAATTAGGATTAGTACCAAAAAGCTTTTAAAATGGTGATTCCATTTTTAATTTATTGGAAGGCAATCTATTAATTATAAAAACTACTGTAAGAAATGCATTAATCCAATATTTCAAAGGAAGTTTTGATTGAAATAACAAAGTTAATCCAGTCTCAACGATGTAGCGGTGTTTTCTTTCAGCAACACTATTTTGGGGGTGTTGGGACATGAAATTTAATGATGAATAACACATTGTTCAAGATGTTTTTCAAATTCTTTTGAAGTAAATTCACTACCCCATCACTTTGAAAAATTTTAATTTTTCTATCAAACCAATTTTCAATAAGTTTTTGTAATTTAAGAAATTGCTCAAAGAAATCAGATTTTCTTTTTAATGGAATTATCCAAGAATACCGTGAAAAATCATCAATTATGATTGCATAATACTTGAAATTTTGACAAGAAGAAATAGGGGCTGGCCCCCATAAATCGCAATGCAATTTTTCAAGAGGATATTTAGCAACACTCATGGATGAATTAAAAGGAAGTTTGCAACTTTTTCCCATTTGACAAAAAGGACAAATGGTTCCTTGTTTTGTTCAATTACAAACACTAATAAATTCTTTATTTTGTAAAAACTTCATAACTCTAGAGTTTGCATGCCCCAACCGTTGATGCCAAATAGTATAGTAGAATCGGTATTCGTAATAACAGAAAAAGCAAAGTTTCTTAGTTCTTCTAAAGCATATAGACCACCTTTCTTGATGCCTTTAGCCATCACTTTTCCCTGTAAATCCTCAACAGTAAAATAATTAGCCAAAAATCTAATATTACAAGCATTATCTTGAGTTAATTGACCAACAGATAAGAGATTTTTCTTAATTTCAGGAACTATCAACACATTCTTTAATTTAAGATTAGCATCCTTAGTACGTATATTTCCTTCACCAACATGAGTAATATCTAGACTTTCACCATTACCAACATATAAAGATTATTTACCATGGTAAGGAGTAAGTCTATAGACTTTACCAGTATTGTTCATGATGTGTGTAGTAGCACCCGAGTCCGCATAAAGAGTGGGATCATGCTCATCATTTATGGCAAGCGCGGCTAAGGCTTGTGGAAGCTCTTCCTCTGGTTGAAAGGAATGATCTAACCTATTCCGACATTTAATAGCAGTATGATTATCTTTACCGCAAATTTGACATACTATGGTGCCATCTTTCTGACGAGGAGGATTGAGTTGCTGGTTTCTTTCAAATTTATCTTTGTAAGCATATTGGCCTTGACTTGCGGCAGGAACAAAACCACGGCCTCTGGAATTGAATCGTCCTCCACGGCCTCGTCCTCTTCCACGTCGGCTATAATAAGCTTGTTCATGGTTTATTTGATGCCCATTAATTTCAGCTTCCAATTGCAACGCTTGATCGTGTGCTTTAAGGGAAAGAACAAACTGATTATATGAAGGATATGGTGGTTTGGTTAACATAGCCATTCGAAAATCTTTGTATTTAGGACCAAGACCACGAGCAAGTTGGAAAACTTTATTAGTTTCATCAAGTGGTTTCTTGGTGGCAGCAAGGTAGTCGCAGACTCCTTTGAATTTCCGAAGGTATTAATCAAGTGACATGTTCCCTTTCATGAGAGTCATAAGGGTCTCATTTAAGAGAACCTCCTTTTCCTTCGAACTTGGCAGCAGTTGTCTTCAATAGACTTCCATACTTGATAGGCTGTGCTAGTGTCATCCAGGTCAAGCAAAATTTCTTCAGCAATGGTTCCTAATAACCAAGTGGTTAAAAGGCCATCATTGTTGAGTCAAGTAGTGTATGCTGGATTGTTTGTTTCTTTGTCATCTGATATGATTTTCATTGGAGGTTCACCTCCTTCTTCAAGATGATGTTGAATACCAAGGTTGCGAACCAAAGGGACTACTTGAGATTTCCATAAAGGAAATTTGTTTGGTTGAGTTTCATAGTGACAAGGCTGGAGCATTGATGGAAGTTTTGTATAGTGAGCAAGATTTCTGAAGAAGAGCTGGCCATGAGATCGTATTTTTTCTGTTTAGCTCTTGTGTGCAACAAGCTCTGATACCATAAACAGGATAATGGCAAAAATATAATCTCATTCCTTGATCCAATAAGAGAATAATTCTCTGCTATATATACATATACACACAAGAGATAAATAGGAAGGAAAGAAATAAAATAGGAAAGAAAAACCAAAAAGGATTTGGTTACAAACGGTAACCAAGATTACAACCCAATGATACAGAAAATTGAAATAAATTAGGACACAAATATTCACTAGAATATTCACTAGCTGTTGGAGTAATTTTTGGAAAGAGCTATTGTATTATTTCCTTCTTGGCATGGGCTGGACGTTTTGTCATGTTCTTTGCCATATTGATTTCCTTCTTCTTTACCGACTTGACCCTCTAACACTTCCTATACGTGTGTTGTAGGATCAAACCCATTGAGAGCTCCACAAACACAAGCAACAAGCCTCACATCAGCTTCAAATCCAAATGAGGCCTCTTGGACTCCATCAATTTATATAACATTTTGATTTCTAAACTCTTAAAATATAATGTATTTTTGTTCTTCAATTATTATAATATAGAACACTTTAATCCTTTAAAATATAATACTTTTCATTGAAGTTGGTTTAGAGACTAACAAACCATTTGGAATAAATGAATTAGAAATATAGAATTCATTTATAAATAAATTCCAAGTATAATTAATTTACAAATGAATTTTTATATTTGGAAGGACATGACTTCAAATATATGGAACACAATTAAATTCATATTTTTATATTTGGAATGAATCTATAATTGAATTAAATATTTTTCATATTTTCTAAAATACCCTCAATATAATAAATCTCATTAGAAAAGGTGACATAACTAAAAAAAATAATTATATCTCATAATTATAATTAATATTTAATTTATAAAATATGATTAAAAAAATTGAGAAAGATACAAGTAAAAAAAAAATAAAGTGAAAGAGAGATGAGAAGAAAATAATATGAGAAGAGAGAGAAAAAAAGAAAGTAATAAGAGGAGAGGGTGAGAGAAGAGGAGAGAGAGAGAAAGAGAGAGAGTACGAGAAAGAGATAAGAAAAACGAGTATTTTTATCCATAATATTTATTTTGTTAGTTTTGTAAAATTTATTTTGAAATTTTACATATTTTAATAGAATTTGATTTAATTATATTAGAATTAATTAAATTTATATAATTGAAATAAATATTTTTCAATATTCTAAATATAAATTTTTTTAAAAATATAGAATTCAAAGTGAATTACGTAAAATTGTGTGAAATTTATTTATTTTAAATGAGGTGTAAAAATGTTAATTTTAAAATAGTAGATATAAAGAACTAATTATGTTAAATTTTAAGGGTGTTATTGTAATTTAAAAAATTAATTGAATTTACAAATAGAAAAGGTAAAAAGCAAATCCATTGACCAATATTAGCCTCAATTATGTCTAAGATGGATTAACCAATAATATTACACTGATGTGCAAATAGTTGTATCACATGCAGTTTTCATTTTGATTTTGACATCTTAATTGACATTAATTATTTCCAAATATAATCGCATATGATAGTGCAAGTTGCTCCAATATTTTAAAGGTAAACAGCCATCGTATTACTGTCATTGTTAAATTTAATCAGATCAAAGCCCGCCAAGCATTCCACCAGGCACCAAGTAAAACAGATAATATACATATTTTATGATTAATTAACAAAATCAAATATCATTATAATATGCTTTACATATATAAGGCAAAGTATAATTACGCTTTTGCCATCCAAATAAAAATATATATTTATAAAATGTTTGTGGTTATTATGCAGTTACTATAATTTTATGTATTTATACAATATCTGTAGCTTTTTAGCATTGGGTTAAGGGAATTTGAACTTGAATTTATTATTCTCTTTGTTCTTTAATAGATGACATTTTGAATGTTTAATTTTATTATATATTATTTGACGTTTTCCTTTTCTAAATGTATATTAATTTTTTTTTCTAAATTATACTCTTATTTATTTTTTTTCCACATTAATTAGAATTTTTCTTCATTCAACGAGAGTAATTTGAAGTTTAAGAATAATACAGTCTATTTAGCTATGTAATAATAGTTATTTAACACATTTTTAATTTTTATGCAAAAATTTTAAACGGCATTTATTTAAGAACGGAGGGAGTATCATTTATTAATAAATTACATTTAGGTGTGCCACAAACTCTAATCAGATAATATACATATTTTTTAATTAATTAACAAAAATCAAATATTATTTCAAAAAAACAAAAATCAAATATCTTTAGAATATGCTTAGCACATATAAGGGAAAGTATAATTACGCTTTCCAAATAAAAATATATTTATAAACTCTATAATTATTATAATTTATATGAGAAAAATTATTTACACCGAATATTTTAGTGCACTCTATACTTATAAAAACATAAAATTCACCTGAATTAGTTTTATTTTTATCCTTATTTCCCTATCTTAAACTCTTAATTATAATTTCAACTCAAAATCTCACCATCACCACTCAATTATATAGTAATAAAGTTGATCAACTAATTCTATTATAATTTATAATTTTCAAGTCAACATGCGTTAAGTACTTTAAAGCAAGGTCGGTCACAACTCCAACTCACAACATACAACAGTGTCATCCAACCAGAGGTCAAATCATCAAATTTTCCTTTTCTATATCAAAACCCAAAATTTAACACCTACCCTCTCCCCATTTCCTCCCTAACTACCACCTCCATGGAAACACGATGGCCTGAAATTCTGGGTTCCAAAAACTGGGAAAATCTCCTTAACCCACTTGACCTCAACCTCCGAAAACTAATTCTCCGCTGCGGCGAGTTCTGCCAAGCTACCTACGACGCCTTCAACAACGACCAAAACTCACCATATTGCGGCACAAGCCGCTATGGCAAACACAGCTTTTTCCAAAAAGTGATGCTTGAAGAAGCAGAAAATTATCAAATCTCTTCTTTTCTCTACGGCACAGCACGGGTAAGTCTTCCTGAAGCCTTTATTCTTCACTCTCAGTCCAGAGAATCATGGGACCGCGAATCTAACTGGATCGGCTACATAGCTGTCACCACTGACGCCTATACTAAACTCCTCGGCCGCCGAGAAATTTACATTGCGTTTCGCGGAACTACAAGAAATTATGAATGGGTTGATCTTTTAGGAGCAAAGCTCGAGTCGGCCAAACCATTATTAAATTTAAGTACCTTTGAAATGGAAGATACTAATAAAAATAGCAGCAGTGACAGTGACAATGAAGATGATAATGATAAATTCCCAAAAGTGATGCTGGGTTGGCTTACGATTTACATTTCAGACGATCCCAGATCGTCTTTTACGAAATTAAGTGCAAGGAACCAGCTGGTGGCAAAGATTAAAGAGTTAAGAGAACTATACAAAGATGATGATTTAAGTATAGTTTTTACAGGGCATAGTCTTGGTGCTAGTTTATCAATTTTAGCTGCTTTTGATTTAGTAGAAAATGGTGTTACAGATATTCCAGTTGCTGCTTTTGTTTTTGGATCTCCACAAGTTGGAAATAAAGCTTTTAACGAAAGATTTAAGAAATATCCAAATCTTAAAGTTCTGCATATAAAGAATAAAATTGATGTTATTCCACATTATCCAGGAAGATTATTGGGTTATGTACATACTGGAACAGAAATTGAAATTGATACAAGAAAGTCGCCCAGTTTGAAAGACTCGAAGAATCCCAGTGATTGGCATAATTTGCAGGCTATGTTGCATATAATTGCTGGGTGGAATGGTGAAAATGAGGAGTTTAAATTGCAAGTGAAGAGAAGTTTGGCTTTGGTTAACAAGTCATGTGAGTTTCTGAAAGATGAGTTATTGGTGCCTGGGTCTTGGTGGATTGAGAAGAATAAAGGGATGGTTAGAGGAGAAGATGGAGAATGGGCGTTGGCTCCGCCAGATGAGGAGGATAAGCCTTTCCCTGAATATTGACTGATAGGAGAGAGAGAATTCGAGGGGTCGGCGTTGTCTTGTTGATCTTCCTTTTTTTTTTTTATTTATTTATTTATTATTATTATTATTATTATTATTATTATTATTATTATTATCATCTTTTTGATATGGGTTTTGGCCATGGTAACTTGAACTGGAGCTTTCCGATTTCGATGTTCATGTAGGCTTGTAGAATGTGCCATTTTGGCTTTAATTAATAAAATCATGCTTCTTTCTCTCAAAAAATAATAATAATAATAATAATAATAAAATCATGCTTCTAATGAAAGTGACAATTTATCATCAATTATTGTTCTTATAAAAATAAAATTCAAAAAATAAAAATCTTAAAAATATTACTCGTTATCAATATCATAAATAGGTATTACAAGCCGATTACCAGCTTACCCGCGGTATTTAATATTTTATATTATTTTAAATAAATACTTCAATAAATACCTTCAACATATATGATATTAATTGTTATTTTCATAATATTTATATAGTATAAAAATATCTATAATAATTATTTATTGAATTAAGACATATTAAGATTATTTGTCTTAATATTTTAAACAATTAATTCAAAATTACAATTGATCTCAATATAATTATTGTTTAAGACATAAATATTTGAAAATTTTATATCTTAATTAATTCGTTAAAAGAGTACAAATAAGAAATGATGTTATATATAAAAATGTATATGATATTAAAAATTATAATATTTACATATTATAAAAATATTTATAATAATATATGCTAATTGTATTAAGATACTTTTTTAAGTTAATTTGAGAATCCGTTGGTCAAATGAACGATTAAAAAACTAATTTTTTATTCTATTTCTTTAACTAAAAAGAAAAAATTAAAAAAGATAATTGAAATTAATAACTTGAATATAAAAGATAAAGTAAAAATATTTATTGGTTATTATTTTTTTTTTTTTTGGAAAGAAAAGAAAAAAAAATTAAATTTACCTACAAATGATAAGAATAGAAAGAGATATAAGAAGTGATAGAACAAAAAAAAAAAAAAAAAAAAGATAAATATATTGAATATAAAAAAAAAATATGTGAAAAGAAAATATTTTTTAGTAGATAAAAATAATATATTATACATAAAATCAAGTAATAAAAAAACTCTAAAACTAATTATAATCTCGAGCTCATATTAAATTTTTTAGGTAACTAAACTTATTGTCTCATTTAAAATTTAACCGATTGAAATGTAAAAAGGATAAAAAAAAAAAAAAAGCTAGAGAAATTAGTGTTATATGAATAGTGATTTCTTCCAGCGTTTTAGTATATATAATAATTATATGTAGTTTTGATATATATATATATATATATATATATATATATATATATATATATATATATGTGGTTGTTAAAATCCGTGTTGTCATATTCAGTACGACTCGGTCAATTCAATTGAAAAATTCAGGAATAGATTCATAGGCCCGACCGGATCACTCTTAAAATCCTCTTTATTAAAATTCGTTCACCTGATGACCTGGTCACAGGTTTTACTGGTGTATTTTTTTTAGACCAATTAATTTATTTAGGATTATAGTTTATAAATTAATTAATTAGGTACAAAAATATATTATTATTCAATAATTAGCCAGTTTGAAAATATTAAAAAATATATTTATTTATTTTAAATTTATACCATAAGTAAATAATAAATTATAATATTACTAATTATTTATTAATATTTTATTATTTAATATACATAAAATGAATACTACTATATATATACAGTACATAACAATATAATGAAAATAATTAGAATATTATTTACATATTTATATATCATAATTTAAATAAAATTTTAAATTTGAATTTCTCTTTTTTAAAAAAAATAAAATAATAATAAATAACATCCATAATTATAAATATATATTCAAACAACATAATTATTATTAATATAAATACTCAATATATTTATTATGATTTAAAATTTTATTTCAACTATTATTTAATAAATTTACTAATTAATGCTTATTTAATTTATTCACTTTATATAGATTTATTTTTTTATCATGAGTTTTAATATGTAACATTAATTAATGCTAAAATATATGTACTATTAATTATAATATATTTGTATATAATATTTATTATATATTTAATTTAATTACAGTTCGATCTCTGTTGAACTTATGACCCGTGACTCTCTACCTTTATCGATTCTAAGACCGGACCGGGTTTGAAAACATAGATTCCCAACTGAGAATATTTAGCAACACCGATGCCACATTCAACTAATGCTTACAACAATGTAAGAAACAAATGTTCTACCATTACAATGTGCAATTGCTTGTCTTATTCTTGACAAATATATTTTTCCTTTGAAAGGAAATAAAACTCAGGAGATAGTAATGGTATCAACTATCAACAGTTAGCACAAACCATTTTATTGCTAAGTACTTTCACAGTCTCACTGCAGCTTGGGGAAAAAATAAAGAGAAATAGAACTTGGATGATTAAACTTATTAGCTTGGAGAATGAGAGAAAAACTAACCTACTGTAGTAACCACGCAAAGGAAGAATTAGATTAAGCATTGCAGCTTCCCCTACCAACACATAAATAACTCCAAACCGCACATACCATCGAAACTGTCTGATATAAATTCTAGTTTCCAAACCAATCATAACAAGCATGGAACACCAGGCAAGGGCCTCAATTATTAATGATACAATCTGCAACAGGAAGAAAAAATAAATTACTTGCATATTTTAGTAAGCTATTAACTTGTTGTTCATAGAAGAATGCTACGGTAACCAGCAGTGTACCAACATTCCAAAGCAAATCATTCAAAAATATTAATGGCGAAACCAAATTATCACCGGATAACTAAAAAAAAATATGTGTTGTCATATTCGACCGATCTGGCCAGTTCAATAAAAAAACTTGAGAACCGGTCCTTAAGTCAGATCCCGTTAAAAATTCATTCATCCGGCCGGGTACCCAGTGACCCAAATGATCAGGTCACGGGTTTTACAGGTGTATCTTTTTAGACTAATTAATTTTTTTTAGTATTATCGTTTATAAATTAATTAATTAGGTACAAAAATATATTATTATTCAACATTTAGTCAGTGTGAAAACATTAAAAAAATATATTTATTTTAATTTTATACCATAAGTAAATAATAAATTATAATTACTAATTATTAATTAATATTTTATTATTTAATACACATAAAATGAATACTACTATATATATACATAAGAGTATAATGAAAATAATTAGAATATTATTTACATAAATTTATATATTATAATTAAAGTAAAATTTTAAGTTCGAAATTCTCTTTTTTTTTTAAAAAATAATAATAAATAACATCCGTAATTATAAATATATATACAAACAACATAATTATTATTAATATAAATACTTAATATATTTATTATGATTTAAAATTTTATTTCAACTATTATTTAATAAATTTACTAATTAATGCTTATTTAATTTATTCACTTTATATAGATTTATTTTTTTATCATGATTTTTAATATGTTACCTTAATTAATGCTAAAACATATGTAATATTAATTATAATATATTTGTATATAATATTTATTATATATTTAATTTAATTATGGTCCGGTTGAACTTTTGATCTGTGACCCTCTGCCCTTATCTGTTATATGATTGAACCGGGTCTGAAAATATAAGAAAAAACATATTAAAATTGTTCTTGGATCAGATTTGTAAGATAATGAGAAAACTCTGGTATATTTTTTTGAGCTTGTTAAAACACAATGCTTTGATTTAGGAGCAAAAACAACAATCTCAATCTCTCTCTATCAGTGAAGAGATGCCAATGATTATTCAAGAAAAATAAGTGTATATCCATCTACCAATTTAGCAAGTTTGTTGGGAAATGAATCCCGCATCGAATAATTACAAAATATATAAAGGACTTGTAAGTGAATGGATGTTGAACTTAGCACAAATCAATTGATTTTATACAAGTGGATTCCAACACTAACCCACTTATAAGTCCACATGTGTACCGGCCCATGGATTTCAATATGATAAAGTTTCATATCCAAACAAACTGAATTTTAAAACCATGTTCACATGTGTACGGGTTCATAGACTTCAATAAAGTTAAAAACATATTCAAACTATTGAAAAAATTGAAGCTATCAATTTTTAAATTCAAACAACCTTTTATCTAAGGAAAAATTGACAACCATGTTAACAAATGGGGAAAATTTACCTCAAAGGGAGCAAGACTAGACTGTCCATCCCTGTTAAAAATAGAGATATCCATCACCAATCTTAATAGAGGCTCAGCTGTGCAATAGCCAGCCAACAACCCTAACATATAATTATAGTACTTTGTCCTCAGACTATACTTTTCAGCTTTTGAATTCTTATTAATCAACCACATTCGATAAAGGCACAAACCCAAAAGAACCAAATGGGAAATACAAATCACTAGAGAATCAATGACACAGGCGGTGTATGCACCAAATGCACTATCCACTTCTTTTGCCCAAACCCCATTTGCCACTGGTCGACAATACCAATACAATGGCTTCATACCCATCCTTTGTCACCACCCTACAAAAGAACACAAACGAACAAATATTATACACTCAAATTCTCTGTTTCCTAGTACAAGAGAAGTGTAGAACTTTCAGGAATAAGAAAAAAAAAAATTGAACCTAGATTTCAAGTACCAATGAATATAATCAGGATGTATCTGTGGTTAAATACACAAAATACAAACTTTACCCAAGCATAAAACAACAGAAAATTTATCTCAATTTTAATATTTGTCAAGCCAACCTTGTTTATCATTAACCATTATATTGAAAGAGAAACTGAAAGAAAATCCAATCACCCTACATTTGGTTGCTGATAAAAGAAAAGAAAATTTTAAGATTCACAAGCTTGCAACTGCTTAATTTGAATACCAAACTAAACCCATTTCAATTTCTCCCAATATGTTGATTTTAAACATTTTCTCAGCATCCAACTACCATTAA
>CATKHJ010170374.1:0-40705 GCA_949750685.1 Vernicia montana | reverse complement strand
TGGTCACTATTCTCTTTAAACCAATATGTCCAAATCAGGCAGTAGCGCTGCATCCCGAGTCGTGCCCACTGTCGCAGTCGTGACCTTGACTCGGCACATTACTTAGAGAAATTCATGTCTTAAAGTCAATATCTCTACTGTTCACACAGAGAGCTCTTGGACGAAGGTCGAAGACCGAAATCAAAGACTGATGGTCGAAGACCGAAGTCGAAGACTAAAGTCGAAGACCAGAGTCGAACGAACTTCCTCATCTCTTAGCTTACTCATACTGAAGTCGAAGACCGAAGTCGAACGAACTTCCTCATCTCTTAGCTTGCTCATACTGAAGTCGAAGACCGAAGTCAAACGAACTTCCTCATCTCTTAGCTCGCTCATACTGAAGTCGAAGACTGAAGTCGATGCTACTGTTCACATGTTTGTTCACTCTTTTAACATTATTAGGCAGGAGCGTTCTCTACTCCTCCTTTAACTGGCTCAAACACTTGTAACTCATTCAAATCATCAAACATTTATCTTATAACTCATAGCTCATAAACATATTAGATTTACATCTAAGAACTCGTAAAATGAATCACATGAATATACATATGAACTTGGGGTATTACAATAGTGAAAGAAAAAGATGAAGATTTATTCGACTTTATAATTGATGGGACGATAATGGAAACTTCCGGCGATAGCAATTGAAAGGTAAGGGGGAAATATAATAAATTAAAAGGCAAAAGAACTACGTGGGCTTTAATTCCTTTAAACTCCAAGAGGATACGTAGGTAACTTAATTTTTTTAAAAAAAAATAAGTTTAAGCCCTTTTTTTTCCTGGAATTTTGAAAAATCAGAACTGAAACATTCTCTTAGTCGGTTCCGGTCTGGTTCTATTTTTTTATGAACCTGAACTGATGATTTATGAACTGTGGCCATGCTTATCCCCTAGTCTCGCCGTAGATGGTTTGCTTTTGACCGGACCAAGGAGGTGAACTTAGTTTGGTGTGAGAAAACGGGCATGTGATACCACCTTACTTCTAAATAATAAAAAAAATGGGTGGATAAATGGGTATTGAAATTTCCACCTATATTTTTTATTTGAAAAAAAAGTTTTAAATTGAGAATGAAAAAAAAATGAGATATTTAATAATATGATTTGAAAAAAAAATAAATAAAACGTGATATTTAATAATATGATTCGATATATAAAATTAAAAATTTAATACTTATTAATTCTAAATGGTTATCGTATTATATATGGCTTAAAAGTCTTACTTAAACTATAAATAATTCACTTAAATGATAAGTTAAAATTTATAATTTAAACTATAAAATGTGATATTTAATAATATGATTCAATATTTAAAATTAAAAATTTAATACTTATTAATTCTAAATTGTTATCGTATTATGTATGACTTAAAAGTCTTACTTAAACTATAAATAATTCACTTAAATGATAAGTCAAAATTTATAATTTAAATTTTGAACTTTATACATTAGGACTTAATTGATTCACATTGAAATTAGAATTCAAACAGAAATGAATGTTTAAAGTTTTGAAATCTTATTTCAAGATTTTTTAAATAATTGAATGAAATTTATTAATTAGATTAATAATTATAATTAAAAATATATATCATATCAATAGAAAATAGAATAATTGAAATGTAAAAAGATTAAAATTTTTTTAGATTATTTGTTAATTAAAACAAAAAAAATGAAATTCTATTCCATTGAATTCCATTCCAATCTCGAAGTGATTCAAGTGAATCAAACATGCCACAATTGATTAGATTTTTAAACATTCTTACAATTTTAAATTTTCATTACTCATATTATTCAACACTTAAAAATTCAAAATATAATATTATTTTTGTAATTTTTTTTTTAAATTTCAACACTACTATATATTATTTCCATATCATCTTAAATAAGAGTAGGTTAAATTTTTATTTCCTTATATTTTTTTCTTCTTCCCTCACTTCATTTACACTCACTCCCTTTCCCTTCACCTCATTTCAAACAAAGTGGCAAAAAATATAAAAAAAAAAACATTAAGATATTAAGTATTAACATATGCTTTATCACAGTATTATAAAAAATTTAAAAATTAAAAATTTATTTTAAATAAATTTAATTACTATATAATTTCCTTTATAATATTAAAAAATATTTTAGTCTCTCCAACCCTTAAATTTTATTTCTGATAATAATATAATGATATAAATAAATTTAAGTGCATATTTTTAAAATAATAATGAAAAATATAATAACTGTTAATTACCCTGTAATTTAGGAGTTTTACTATAAGTTACCGCTAGAGCTGCACAAAAATTAATTAAACCGAATTGATAAAATTCAATTCAAAACAAAAATCATAATTTAAATTGTTTCATGATTGATTAAGATTTTAAAATTTTTATAAACTGAATTTTTAGTTTAAAAAAATAAAAATCCAATTAAACTAGACCGAATCGATAATATAATAAAACTATGATTGAGCAAGGATTTACTTTACTAATATGCAAATTAAACTTTAAATTTTCTAAAAGTTAAAAATATCTACTAAATTTTTATGTTTTTTAAGATTTTTATGTTTTTATTTTGATTTCTATTAATTTCTTGAGAATGTTTTATTCTAATTTTATTATTACTATGCTATAAAATTTCAAATACACAACTTGAAATTTGTATTTTTTTTTATATTATTGATAAGTTTGATTATCATCTGGTAATTTGATATTATTTTAATATTTATTAAATATTTATGATTTTTTCAAATTATTTTATTTTATTTATTTATTATTTTTATCAAATCGATCAAATCTATTATTCAAACTAAGTCCAAATAATTTTAATTTAGATATTTTTTAGTATTATTTGACTTGGTTAAGAATTAAAATATTTAAAAATCAACTTTATTAATTTGGTTTGAAACATTTAATACCCTAATAATTTTCAATTTTCATTGCTTAAATTAAATTAAATTGTTTTTAGGGAAAATTGAATTAATTTATGATACTTGGTACTATTTTGTAATGTACACTCTTTTTTTTTTTTTTCAGACAAATAAATAAACAAAAACACACACTCTCTCTCTTAAAACCTCTCAAAGACCCTAAAGTTAGGCCACTAGTGGTTCCCTCCCCTCTGCCGCATACCAATCCTACCATCTCCTCCTCCTCCAAAGGCAACCACTTCGCGGCATCGCCGCCGTATCCACCTCACCGGAACGGTCACCTTATTATTGTCCAGACTCGGCTTTGTTCCAGCCGCAGCAACACCTCTATGGCCGCTATAGAGGTCTTTCCAATCCCTCTCTCTGTCTCTCTATTTTTCTCTGTGTTATATCATGTTATGTTAAATGGTGATAGTAGAGGAGAAAAATTGAGGAAAGGAAGTGAAAAGCAAAGTTTTTTCGATTTTTTTTCATGTTTTTGTTGGTTTGTTTTAGTTGTACCAGAAGTGGAAGAACTCATTTTGAATAATTACAAATTTGTTGTTGTTTTAGTTTTCGTGCTAAGTTCAATCTGGTGGAAATTTTAGTTTTTAAAAATTAGCAAATTTGTAGGTAGAATTTTGATTTCAATTTGGTTGCTAGAATGATAAAAGATAGCTTATTTTGCTTGCGAGTTCAAACTATGTGTGAAATAAACAACCCTTTTGTTCAGGCTTCAAATTAATATAGTTATTTGCAATCAGGATTTGGTTGATTGAATGGGAACTTTTGGTTAACTAAAGATAAGAACTTCTTAAGTGATGTTTGATTCTTATACTATCCAAGAGAAGTGGAAGTAATGCACAAATATTTTTTCTTTTTTTCCTTTCGAATTTTAGTTTTTGTTAGATATTTATTGGATGTATATACACAATATTTGACAAAGTTTGTGAATTTGGATTTTTCTGCAGGGTGCAACCGAGTCCATTGACTCGGTGACTTTCAGTTTCTTAACAGATGAAGAGGTCCGAAAACATAGTTTCATAAAGATCACAAACCCCAGATTGTTTGATTTTGTGGAGAGGCCTGTATCTAGTGGGCTATATGATCCAGCACTAGGGCCACTAAATGAGGGGACAATGTATGTTTTTAATACGTTTCTACATGAAAATATATGCACGCAAGTGTGTGGCTTGAAATTCAAACTTTCAGACACTAAAATCTAATTGCAAATCTTTCTGCATACACTAGAACTACTGGCTGAATGATTTGCAAGTGATATCTTTTATTTCAATGTTTTCAAGTTTTGTCCTTGTTTTTTATCTGCTTCAAATGTGTGGACTAGATATGTTTTGCAGAGCTAGTTATTTGTACTGCTGTGCTTTGCCTTTGATTTCATTGATTAAAAATGTTTCCATAGTGGATAATTCTCCGTATGAAGTTCCAGGACCAATGGTGGATGAAACCTTCCAGAACCACATACCTGTCCCCACACCAGCCAACCCTACCGTAGTTCCTTGTTATTTGTGTGAGCTGAAAGAACCCGATAGGATGTTTTATTCGACTTGGTGTCGTGTCAGTGGGTTGGTATTTCACAGATCTAACTCTGAAAGTATCACTTCCAAAAAAAAAAAAAAAAAAAGAGAAGATTTATTGTTTTGGCAAATTTTGACAGTTTGAAATTCTACATCCACGAACCTTTTTCAACATTATGATGCTCTGGGATATGATTTAAACGGTTTACTTTTGTAATGTTTTTTCCTTTGTGATACATAAGTCTGCTTTTGAAGAATGCAGTGTGTTTTAAATTATTTCTGATAGTGTCACGTCTCCAAGTGAGATTGTTAGTAAATGTACATATATGCAGTATCATGGTCATATCTGTTGACGAATGGTTGATGTATCTTGTTCTTACGTTAATGCAGTTGCAAGACTTGTGGCCAGCGGTCAACCAATTGCCCTGGCCACTGTGGCCATATTGATCTTGTTTCTCCAGTGTACAATCCACTGCTGTTTAATTTTCTTCACAAAATTTTGCAGAGGACCTGTTTTTATTGCTACCATTTTAGAATTCATAGGGCTCAGGTAATTTCACTTTACTGGGTTAATATCAACTCATTGTCATGAGTTAATTACTACTGCTTCCTTGGGCTTCCTTCTTGTTTCCATTTTAATACCTTCTTTCTTCTCTGATTTTGTTTCTTTTCAAATTTTAAATCAATTTAAGGTTGAGAAATGTGTTAAAGAACTGGAACTCATAGTAAAAGGTGATATAGTTGGGGCTAAGAGATTAGCTTCAGTTTCACCAAGTGAAGCCTTGTATCCAGAGGAGAGTGATGGGAGCCAAGAATATTGTTCTACAGTTCATTCAGGAGCTCAGTGTCACAATGGTGAGCATATGAAGCAGCAAGAATGGACGTCCCTTCAGTTCAGTGAAGCAATGTCTGTTTTAAATAATTTTCTGAAGCCAAAATTTACGAAGTGTAAGAACTGTGGGGCGAAAAATCCAAACATTACTAAACCTACCTTTGGATGGTTTCACACGGTATGTGCTAAAAATGCTTGGGCTTGTTCCTGATTATCAATGGAAGTACGATAAATATAAAAGATTAATATGATTGAATCTTATTGTGTAAGTTTTTGTTGATGTATTCTTCCTGACATATTCTGTTGTGTATGATATGTACTTACTGACATATTCATTTATGAATGCACTTGCTTGTTGCAGCCTATATTGGTATTCTAACATGTGCTGTAAGGTCATATCTGTAGTATTTTGTCCTGTACTAACTTTTGCCCTCATGGCTGCAGAATGGTATGTCGGATGCCAGTATTAGAGCAAATGTGATAAGAGGATGCCACCTGGGAGGGCCATTGGCTGGTGAAGTTGAAGGGATAATGGACGTAGAAGATTCAGCTGAACCTCCAGGAAACCAAGATACTGGTATGAAGAGGAATAAGAAAAAAGGGAGGCAAGAGGCTCTTGAGTTCACTAAGCAGAAATCTACGTTATCCAAGCAGCTTTTACCATCAGAGGTATACTTCCTTCCAGCATTGGCAAATGCCCTTGTTTAATGTCTTTGGCTGATGTCATTGGCATGGTTTGTCCTGTGTGATAAAACATTTTCTGATCAGACATTTTAAACTTTCTGATTGGAAAGTACACTCCAAACTTTCTTCTTATTGCAGGTTAAAGTCATATTAGAAAATTTATGGGAAAATGAGGACCATCTCTGTTCATTTATATGTGATCTTCAGCAGCAAGGATCTGGAAATAAAAAAGGAGGGCCTTATATGTTCTTCTTAGAGACCATTCTAGTGCCTCCCATAAAATTCCGGCCACCAACAAAGGGTGGTGATGCTGTAAGTACTTATAGAAATTCTTGCCTCAGAGAGCAGCACTTAAAAGAAATTTTTGAGAGAAGGATTCAGCACTTGGATTTGCATTAAAATTGTTTTGTTGTCATCGTAGTCATTTTGGAAGTTTTCAATTGAATGATTTTGGAAATAATTTACAAATATAATTGACCTTTTCTAAATGTTGTTTAGGATGGATTTTTTAGGGACTTGTTTACCTTTTCAATTTTCACTCCTAAGCTAAAGTTGGGAATGGAGGTTGATAAGCTTAGATATTTATGTTCTTGTCTGATAAATATGCGCATATATGTTCTGATCTTGAATCCTGATGTTGATTTACATGTCTTGTTTATTTTTTTCTCTGTCTTTTTACCTCTTTTATGCGGCTTTGTTCTCTCTCTCTCTCCCCTTTGTTGTATTTTTTTTTTCCCTGTGGGGGGGAAGGGTTCAAGGATGCTTAAATGAGCAACATTTTTCATTTTTTATTATTGATTCTTCTTGCAGGTGAGGGAGCATCCTCAAACTGTTTTGTTAAGCAAGATGCTGCAGACCAACATTTCTTTAGGAAATGCTCATACTGAAAAAGAACATTCAAAAATAGTTAGGCGATGGATAGAACTTCAGCAATCTATAAACATCTTGTTTGATAGCAAAACTGCCAAGGGTGATTATAACTTTTGTACTCTGCTACTACTGTTTTTGGTTTGTTCATATTCATATCATGTTGTCTAAAATGATTTCCTAACAACTGCTTAATCAAACACGGAATCAAATTTATTTGGGGGAAAAAAATTACATACTTTGCATATGTATCTTTTTCATGGCTGTTAAATCTTGTAGATTCAAGTCTTCTTTTGTGAAATTCATAGATGTTTTTGAACTTAGATTGAAGCATTTGTTCTTTTGCTTCATCGACCCTTTGGTGTTTTCTAATGAATGTTGGACTTGCAAAACCTGGAAAAAGATTATTACAAATTTGATATTCTTCACAAGCAGACAAGTGCAGAATTGTGAAATTTACAAAATCAATCAAGAAATTCCCTGTAAGTTAATTAAGACAAATTACTTATAAGAATGTTTGGATGACCTTTTTCCAATGCCTGCTCGCTAATTTGACTCTGTTTACCTGTTGCTGCTTGTTCTGCTGAGTTGAATTTCATATTAACTATCCAACTTGTGTTAGATGGAATATAATATCAAGAGACGTACTCATGCTTAACATAACAATTTTCAGCTTTTTTAACCTGACCCTGACCGGGAAAAAAAATAGGATTATGGTGTTTTTTTTCAATCTGAATTTGAAATTACCCAAAAAGTTTTAGGGTCAGGTCATGAGTTAAACTGATGACCTGAAATGACTTAATTTCAGATTGGGAAGACTACTATAAGCCCTGTGAATTTTACCCTTGATTCACACTTGGTTGCTCTTTTTGAAAATTCAGTGATGTGGGCTTTAAATTTTATATAACTAAAACATATGTCCCTTTACAATATAAATGATGTGTTCTAGATGAAAACTATGTCTTTTTGGATCCACTTTGAACTCAAGTTTAGCAAAAAGGGCCTCAGTCTTATTTTTAATAAAGCTCAGGGACTTGAAAATGTTGAATTTTGAAAAGAAATTATCAAAGCGTGGCATAGGCCTACCTTTAGTTTTTTTTTTTTCAAAAAAAAAAAAAAAATTGAATTTGTGTTTTGGAATTTTTTTTGAAGGTTTATTAATATATAGCAACTAACTTAGAATCACGTATTTAGTGAAAATTGTTATTCGGTTACTTGATTGATTATGAATGAAATTACATTGACTACTGTGCAGAATAATACTTGATTAAGAATAATATGTTATTTATCTACATGAGCGAATTTCTTTCTTTCTTTTCTTTTTTTTTTTCATTTTAAAAGTTTATTAACAAAGTTGTTTTTGGAAGCGTCTTGGTTTCCTAGCAATTTTTTACATTTTACATTATGTTAGTTAAATTAATCTTGTGGTTCCATCCCTTTTATTTATTCTCTGTGAAAATACTTGCTGTTAGTTCTAAAATTTTTACCCTAAATTTTCCTTATTATATAGGCTTTATGTCTTTTGATGTCATAGAGGAAGAATACTTGCATCCCTGTCGCATTATCATCACACATGAGATGAAGAGATTATATTTGGTACTAATAATATATTAAATTAAGAAAAAAAATCAACACTGTGTGTTGATCCTATCTTGAAATAAATTGTTACAGTTTGGCTGTCAACAACCGAAATTGAAAATCACCTAGCCTGAACCCAACTGACCAATATAATTTTACCTTTTCTCATTTTTCAGGATACACTAGCATAATTTGACTAGGTTATTTTAGATAAAGAAAAAAGTTCATTTGTAAGGTACATTTATTTGTGGGTGCCACATTTTGTTGGAGTAAGCATTGAATGCATGCAAATATCTGTAAAGTGAACTTTGTGTGAGGTTTTGAAATAATTACTCATTCTAGGGTGATTGTGAGCCTCAAGCGGAGCTACTGATTTGTTTTTTTTTGGATGTATTTCCTCATATTGTGATTAGTGATAATCTACTTTTGTCAATGATAAGGGTCCAGGATATTCCTGGGATGGCATCCCACATTGCCTTTTAGTTGAATTTCTTTATTTCTCTTTTAAAAATTAATCCTTGTGATGATCAAGAAGAAAGAGTAATGAAGTTTCGTGTGATATTGTACTTCATTAGCTGCTCCTGCTACATATCTATTCAATTGATTTGTACCATTGGTTTCAAATATAATCAGAATGGCATTTAGTCAAGCTCAACTAAGTATGGGCTATTTATTCTTGATATAGGTCTTGCACAAAGGGATGCGCTTTCTGGAATATGCCAGTTGCTGGAGAAGAAGGAAGGACTATTTCGCCAGAAAATGATGGGAAAGCGGGTTAATTATGCATGTCGCTCTGTTATCTCCCCAGATCCCTATTTAGGTGTTAATGAAATTGGAATTCCTCCATGCTTTGCAGTAAAGTTAACTTATCCTGAGGTAAGGATTTCTTGTTTTTTATTTGTATATCTTTATTTAAGCGGACTTGTGGGTGCTTTTTAGTTACTTTCTATCCTTCTATCTGTTTATAATCTGCATTATTCATATGTTATGTGCTTGATATAGATTTTTCAGGATTATTATGTGCGCGCCTAAAACCTTTAAAACTGTTGCTAATGACATCTCTTGCATAAGGATTCCCCCTGCCCCCTCAATTGTTTTCCCTTTTATGTCTTGTAACTATGTTTCTAAATCTAATTATGATATATAAAAGGTAAGTATTCATCATTTGTGTTTAATTATTGACAACTTCATAGTTACATACTGTCACTATTTTTTTTTTTCAGTGCAGTCAAACAATATGTAAATTATGTAAAAAAATTCATTTAACCATTTCTTGTTTAAAAAGGTTAATTTTCCTACTTTCAATTATATGCATTGCTTTTTTCAATTATTAGTAGTAGACATTTTAAATTGATAAAGAATTTAGACCATGTAAAATATAATAAAGTTTCTTTTCGTAGAGAAAAATTTGTGCTAGTATGATTTTAAAATAATTTTGGGTTATTTTATATAGTTAGTACGATTTTAAAATAATTTTCAATCATTTTATATTATGGAATAATGAATATTTCCTTCAAAAGCTGGGATATTTCTCGTTGGTAGTTACATTACTTTTGTTTGTTGTAACATCATTTCTTTTTTCTACTTGGCATCTTTTTACTGTATTATTTTGATTGGTGTTTTAAATTATCAAGAGTTTTTTCACCATTTAGATTTCTTTTGCTAAATTGTATACTGCTATAAGCATGATTTGTTTTTTGCATATTTATTTTTTTCCCAAATCGCTTTTTCTTTCTTGTAAACAGACACATATATCTTTAAATTATAGATAAAAAATGTCTTTACCTTTAGTCATGGAGTTGATTTTAATTATTTTCTATAAGATGATATTTAAATGGTCACGTTTTTCTCCATTTATTTATAGCATTATAATAAAGTGTTGGGGAAACTTTTGGCCCCCACAAAGCTAAATTTCTGGCTTGATTGCTGTGCATAAGGTTGTATTTCTTCTTCATTTTTTTTCTTACTCCCTCATTAGGAAAACAATTGGATAATGCAGAAATATTTTATTTTATTTTATTTTGCATAACAAAGTTTACTAAAAGCCTGCCAGGGGTGCACCTTCTCTACTGAAGACAACACTTGATTCTTTTTCTAAACCTTTTATCATATTTGGTAACTGGTGGTTCAACTATTTCTTTAGAGAAGTTAGGGTTTTTTTTTTTTAGTGAAATTGAAAGCAAAAGAATGTAAACATTATGTGAGAACAACACCAAGGGGCTAAAATTTACTACTTTAGACTGTATAACCTATAGGACTTGTCCATGAAAATCATGTTGGCTTTTCCAATTTTAGAATTAACTTCAACATCATGGTCTTTTTGGCATTGGCTTTAGCATCTAGCATAAGAGATGTTGGTACTGGAAGTACAGATCTCTTTGAATTACATCAGATGATATTTTCGTAACATGTTGTTATATGCCTATATATTTTGTTAGATAGTCATGTGGTATGTTGTTTATATTTGTGTTGGGTTCTACTGAATAATCATTCAGAGCATGAACGGTTACCTTTTTATCTTGTAATTTGACTTGCTTTTATTCTCTCATTGTAAATTTTTGTTTGCTAAAATTGAGATGGTCAGTGATTACATATTGAAGCATTATTCAAACATAAATTTTGGCTGTTGTTGTTTATTGCATAATTAATTAGTTCACAATTATGCCTCCAGGTAATCACAATACTTCTGAACAGCATATATTTTTGTCTTTAGATGGAGTGCGAACCTCTATACAAGTGTTTGCCATGAGTGTGAACATTTTCTTTTTCTTTGCTGCTTTTGATGTTATTATCCTTGCAGAGAGTGACTCCATGGAATATTGCCAAGTTGAGGAATGCTGTGATCAATGGTTCAGAAAATCACCCTGGAGCTACACACTATGTAGATAAGTTGTCAATTAACAAACTTCCACCCGCCCGAAAAATGCGGATTTCCATATCACGGAAATTACCTTCCTCAAGAGGAGCTATTACACAACCTGGGAAGAGTTCTGATTGTGAATATGAAGGCAAGATTGTATATCGCCATTTACAAGATGGAGATGTTGTCCTTTGCAATCGACAGGTTTATAAATATCTGAGTAGATTATGTTCATTTATGATGTGTGTGATGACATCTGCAATATTTTCTGCTTACAAATGCAACTTATATTTTTTGTGTTCTTACATTATCAAAAGTATAGTATTTGTGTGAACCAAGGCGTTATGCTGTATGATTTTTGGTACTTGGGTTATTTCACTGTTACACTTCTTCCATTGCCTATTCATTTGGAGTCTCTAAAATCTTTGTTCCCGATAAAGGAAGTCAGATTTGAGAGGAATGTGGATTTGGTGACATTACTTGCTGGGAAAGGACATCAAAACAGCTTTGGGAAATCTCATATGGCTTGGATGCCTGGATAATACTTTCTATGGTCTTCTTGCCTTGTGCTTTTGATAAATTCAATCGTACTGCAATCTTTTGACACTTATATTTCTAATTTGTGGTGGTTCGAAATGTGTTTTATGGATTTGTTTTGGATCTGAAAACTTCTTTTCTAGGGTCTTCCTTTGTATTATTGTATTTTTTTTTTAATCTTCGTAATGCCCATATTAACTATTTCTGCATTGTGGAGGTGAATATTTTCTTTTAATACAATAAAAGAGAGATAACAGATCTTCCCTTGTCACTTAAGTGTTGTTGATTCTTTTAATTCTCTGTGTCTTGATTAGAAGATTTGGACATTGGATACATGGTCTTTAATATTGGCCCATATGTAAGTTTGGTGTTTTCTGTATGAAGAAATGAAAAGGGGCATATATGATATGGGGTGTCGCATATCACAAGTGAATTGGTCCGCACTACCTGGCACATCTGACATGGACTGATGTGAAGAGTGATGACTGTTATACTAGAATAGGAAGAAGGGAGGAAGAAAGTCTTGAGAAGGTTATGGGGTGAGAGAGGGGAGGCATGTATGTGAGAAAGATAGGGGAGATATGCTTAGGTGCTAAGTCAAACCATTTCTTCTGGGATTCTGCATTTGAAAAGCTAATTTTCTTCTAATGTTAAGGTTTCTATTTGGTCCTTGATTGCCAAAATTTGTTAAAGGTATAAAAAGCAAATGAGGCATTTGATCCTATGTGTTTTATGTACAAGCATAGTTCTATAGGTTACCCTTTTCATGTTTTTCTATTATTCTTTTAGATCATTTGAAACATGCATTTTGATGAACTAAGTTTCAATTAATTTAAGTGATTTATTGTTTACTCATCTCCGGGGCTTTGGTGAGAAGCAAGTGGAATCATTCTTTGAGACTTCACTGTTATTGCAGTTAGTTGGTACATCATATAGAGGAGATAAAACAAAGTGTTTTTGAAGGGTGCAGTTTAGTTCTTCAGTATCCTTGTTGTGTTTTGGAGCATTTAGAGGAGTTTTTCATTTGATATCTAGAAGGATTTCAGAATTTTTTGTTTCACAGATTTTCTGCTCTGTTTCCCTTCCCTCACCTCTCTTCTCTGTCTCTCTCTCTCTGAGGTCTGATCCTATTTCTCAAGCTTCTTTCCTTTGAGAACATAATTTATTCTTTCACCAAAAATGAAAAAAAAAAGAAAGATAAATAGCTTGTTTCCTAGAAGTTTGTTGTATTGTGATTTAAATTTTTTCATGGCAGCCTACACTTCATAAGCCCAGTATAATGGCACATGTAGTTCGTGTATTGAAGGGGGAGAAAACACTTCGTATGCACTATGCAAATTGCAGGTATATGAACATAAATCTCTCTTATATATGTGTGCTTGTGTGTATGTATTCACACAAGCATGATGCTATACATGCTTTAATACATGCATTTGCATGTATACCTTTATTTCTTTATTGTGAAATTTTAAGATTCTTCTGTTTATAATTTGAGAGTTGTTCTGATACCAGTACATACAATGCTGATTTTGATGGTGATGAAATGAACGTTCATTTCCCACAAGATGAAGTTTCTCGTGCTGAAGCGTACAACATTGTTAATGCAAATAATCAATATGTCAGGCCTTCCAATGGTGAACCACTTAGAGGCTTGATTCAGGTTTCAATATTTCATTGATAATGGTCCATAACTATGGCCATGTCCCCCTTGTTTTGCTTGATATTTGTTTTGTACTCTTTTGGTGACATCATATTTTTGTTCCTTTGTTTCCTAATCAGGACCATCTTATTAGTTCTGTACTCCTTACAAAGAAGGATACCTTTTTAAGCGAAGATGAGTTTAATCAATTACTTTATAGTTCTGGGGTATCAACTGCTGGGTCAACTTCTTTCCATGGAAGACCTGGCCAGAAAGTTTTATGGTCGCGTTCTGAAGATGAGATTCAGACCCTTCCGCCTGCAATATGGAAACCGAGGCCTCTTTGGACAGGAAAACAGGTTAGCATTCAATGAAAATTTCAAATTCTTTAGTCCTCTTGTATTACTGTATGGGTTGAAGGCTAAAAAAAAAGTTTTTTAATCTTTTGAAATTTTGAGGTATGATTAAGGACTTTGGATCACAAATTCATGTTTCTTTCAATTATGTGGTTGTTTGTTCTTCTGATTTACTTGTAGATGATTTTATGTTTTGTATGTTTTCATTTACCTTTGTCTTTTTAGGTCATTACTGCTGTGTTAAATCACATTACAAGGGGTCATCCACCATTTACTGTTGAAAAAGAAGCGAAGATCCCGACTAATTTTTTTAAGATTAGAGGTTATGAAGATAGGGCCTGTGAGGAAAAGAAGTCTGATGAAGACGAGGAAAAGAAGTCTGATAAAGATTCTCCAAAGAAGGAGCCTGATGAAGAGATGATGTTGGTTTATAGGAATGAATTGGTCCGTGGTGTGATTGACAAGGCTCAGTTTGGTGAATATGGTTTGGTGCATACAGTTCATGAATTCTTTGGTTCAAATACTGCTGGCATTTTACTCTCTGCGTTAAGTCGTCTGTTTACTGCTTATTTGCAGGTCAATAAGCTTTTTATTACTATTTTTTATCTTGTTGATTTGTGTCAAGTTTCTTGTTGCACGTTATCATGTTTGGACTATTTTATGTAATTATCAGATGCACGGCTTCACATGTGGAGTGGATGATCTTTTGATAATGGACACCATAGATGATGAAAGGAAGAAGCAACTTGAAAGCTGTGAAAAGAGCGGTGAAGCAGTTCATCGTAATTTCATTGGAATCAAGGATGAAGGCATTAAGATAGGTATAGATTTCTCCATCTTCTCCTTTCTAATGCTGTCTAGCTTGGAAAATTCACCTATCTTTCTCCATCTCCTTCCTAATGCTTTTCAGCTTGGAAAATTTGTCAAGTTCAAATTTAGTGTTTACTTCATGAATAAGGGGAACAGCTAGGTAAGATGAGACTAGTATTAGGTGAATGTGATTTCAAATGCGTAAAAGATAATTCAAATGGATTTGTCTGATTTATTGTGGTTGAAAATTTATTAGAAATGAATTTCTTTAGAAGTGACTTGATACATCTTGAAACTAGTTTAGTGTTTGGCTGAATCAGTCTGCTTGCTATACAAATGCATCAAGCTTCACAATAATCTTGCAGGGGCTTTTAATAACATCTTATCAAAAGTTGTTTTGGTGTTGAATATTCTAAATAGCCTTGACAATCAAAATTTACAAAGGGAACTTGTGCAGTCCTTCTGTCTTCCATTGTTTGGATATGAAATTTTAAATCCAACTA
Organism: Vernicia montana; assembly: GCA_949750685.1. Taxonomy (NCBI): domain Eukaryota; kingdom Viridiplantae; phylum Streptophyta; class Magnoliopsida; order Malpighiales; family Euphorbiaceae; genus Vernicia; species Vernicia montana. Next base: position 25,580 of record CATKHJ010170374.1, on the reverse strand, counting down.
TTTGAGATTTTAGTTCAAATTGCGACAGTGAAGGGAGAAAAAAAAAGATGGTCCAACCAATTCTTAGGGGTGTGTTTGAAACTACATCTACTAGGCCTCTCATTATTGAACCTATTTTCATCAGCTATCTATCCTCTCTAACTCTAATGAATCTATCAAACTTATTTAAATCTAGATCCCTTCATTTCAAATCCTTACCTATGCAAACTAAATACAGGTTTTTCTGGATCATGGAAGTGGAAATCACACATTTGGAAATATGATATTCTGTTTTATATATATATATATATATATATATAATTGTGAAACTCGAGAAGTACTTCTTCCAAGTATATTACTTGGAAAGAGAACTTATAGTATATGATGGTTTTTGTGTGGAAAAAGCTTACATGAGATTCAAACTCGTGTAATTTACACGTGCTATTCATGAGCCTAATACTAGAGCGAGTGGCATGCTATGTTTGCATCCATGGTTCATCAACCAAAGTAATCATACTTTCTCTGAAACAATTGTTAAGTAATTGTTGTTTTCAGCAATATTCTGTAAGTAACTGTATACCTGGTTATTTGCCAAATTTCCTGGCTTGATTGATGTCTACATGTTTCTTTGTTCTGTTATCTATTATATTGACTGGTTAATTTGCATTTTTGTCTTTTCCTTTTCATGGATACGCTTTTAATTTTTGGTTGCAGACCCATTGGAATTGCAATTGAACATTGAAAAAACTATACGCAGTGATGGAGATTCTGCCTTGTCATATTTGGATAGGCAGATGAGTAATGAACTTAATACCAAAACAAGCTCAGGGGTCATCAATAAGTTGTTGTCTGATGGGTTATTAAAACCCTCTGGAAAGAATTGTATCTCTCTTATGACCACATCTGGTGCTAAAGGTAGCAAGGTAAGTTATTGGCTGTCTGGTAATGCATGGTGAATCCTACTTTTCCTAAAATTGATAATGGAGATCTTTATCTCTATGCTTGTGTTTTTATTTGCATCCATAAAGGTTTGTTTTCTCTGACAGATTTGGTGTACAAGTCTGTGTAGTAATTCCTAGTCCTCTTTTAGTGAGAACAGTTTAAATTGTTCACTTGGTTCGTTGTGTCATCTTGATACCTTATTATGACCTTAGATCACCTTAATATATAGTTAATTATGTTAATCCTTGGTTCTGTAGTATTGTGTATATCCTAAAATCTCAGAATTTAAGTTTGTTCAATTTGTTTGTTGAGTGATCTTGACACCTTGTTATGACCTTTCATCCCCTGTTTATTCATATCATTAATGTCCATTATGTCCCAAGTCCTTTAGTATTGGATATGACCATAGCATTTGAATTTGCTCAATCATTCTTTTTTCTAGATGCGTTGTGATATCTTATGTATTCAGAAAACCAGCAATCCAATGCAATGCTTACTAAAACTTCAACTAGAATAATTTTAAGTTCTATGTACATCGTAACCTCTGGCCATCTACCTATTGCTGAAAGAAGTATTTTAAAACTCTAATCAGTACCTCCATTAACAGCCAATGACTGGGTACAGACTACAGTTTTGTCGCTACATCATATTGTAACCTCTGGCCATATTGTTTTGTCGCTACGTCATATTGTTTTGTTGCTACATTGTAACCTCTGGCCACCTACCTATTGCTGAAAGAAGTATTTTAGAACTCTAATCAGTACTTCACTAACAGCCAATGACCGGCTACAGTTTTGTCGCTACATCATACTGCTTGTTAGTCATTACCATACAACAGTCCACATCTCAGCTTCTGCATAATTCTAAATCACATTCCATGTCTATTGCCATCTGGATCCAAAGCCAAAGAGGGGAGGCAAATTGTGTGCGCGCTGGAGGATTAAGTGGGGAGGCAAAGAGGGGAGGAAAATTGAAAAGGAAGCTGGGTATTAACTGCAAGAGGTAGCTGATGCAATGTGAAACCATATATGGAGCAAGGAGATTTTATTGCAACGTGAGTCATGTGGTTGCTGCTATTCTTGTTCATTAGAGCAAATAAGAAAAGCCATTAACAGTTTAATTATGCCATGGGTTGAAGATAGTGAGCTGAGAAATGATGATGCTTCAGAAAAAGGAGATAATCTAGATTATGTTATGTAGATTACGGGTCTAGTTCATGTTAATATAAATTCCTGTGCGAGTGAGTGACACTTTAATACTGATGTTGCAATGGTTTATCTGATTTGTGGGTTGAACAAACTCGCTTCTGGGATATTGTACCTTTGTGAATTTGTCTTTTTTAACGTCTGACCTTTAAAATTAAGCAGCATACATTGGCAATGATATACTGGGTTGGATAGTGTTTCCTCTGTAGCTTGTGTGGTAGAACTAACTGGACCTTGAACTCCTGCACAATATTTTTTCTTGATATCTAAGACTTATGTGCTAATTGCAACGTGAATTGTGCAGGTGAATTTCCAACAAATTTCTTCTTTTTTGGGCCAACAAGAATTGGAAGGCAAAAGAGTCCCTCGAATGGTTTCTGGAAAGACCTTACCCTGCTTTCATCCATGGGATTGGGCAGCTCGTGCTGGAGGCTATATTACCGATCGTTTTCTTACTGGTCTTCGTCCCCAAGAATATTATTTTCATTGCATGGCTGGTCGTGAAGGGTAAATAAGCTTCAACATTAACCTTTTCTTAATTTGTACAAGTTTGAAGCTATTTTGAACTGTATGGTGTAACCTGCAACCAAGGATGAAGCTAGGATTTTCAATTATGGGGGGGCAAAACACGCACAGACACACCACATGCGCGTGCGCGTGCGCACACACACACACACACACTCACTTACACTTTCTAAGTGTGGAGCAAATTAAATGTAATTCTATCATTCATACTATAATAATTAGAACCCTAAAGATTGTTTTTTTTACAGTTTTCATTAAGTTTCTTGTAAAATCTTGTAATTCATAGAATGACCTCTTATGGAAGAAAATCAAGAAGTATGTGATTTATAGAAAAACTATAACTAATATGCCAATTATAATTGAATCACAAGGCATTCAACTTTATAGATAAAACTTTTTTCAAATTTTTTTTTAGAATACTTACATGCAAACTAACTAACTTACTATGTATAAAATTAAATTTTATTATATTGACAATTAAGATTTTAAGCTAATTTTTCAAACAAAAAATTGTCAAGAACAAGGCTATTCTAATTAAAATTCTTAAATTGATAAGGATTTCAATAGCACTATTTTGTAATTATAGCTAGAAATAGCAAAATTTTAAAAAAACTAGAGATAAAAAATAAGAAATAAGGTAAATGCTTGAATTAATTATTTGATTCACACGTTAATATCAATTTTATTAAAAGTATGTTTCTTTATTTTTATTTTCTTTCTATCTGATATTTTTGTTCTCATATACAAAAATTGTTTTACAGTGATATTTTTATTTTGTCAATAGTCCCTCTTAGCCACAATATGGCTTTCTCCATGCCTGCAACATTATGTGGAGTGTATGTTTGCAAATGTTGTCACATATGTTTCACTATAATATGTTTCATTGTATTCTTGGAAATTAATATGTTATACAATGTCAGTTATATGACTAGTTAGAACCTATACTTGAATTTAGGCCACATGGTCAACTGTTATCTTATATTCTTCTTTCTTCAATTTGAGCTGGGTTTTTGTTACTGTTTCAGAATGCTAGTTTGTACTGATACTATGCTGTTCCTTATTGCATACAACAATTTCCTGAAATATGGCAGCTTGGCTTGTTTGGAAAAAGGTTTCAGGATCAGTCTTTTGATTATTGATTACTGTAAATTTCTGTTCTATAGGCTTGTTGATACAGCAGTCAAAACATCTCGCAGTGGGTACCTGCAAAGATGCCTAATTAAAAATCTTGAGTGTCTTAAAATTAGTTACGATCATACAGTCCGTGATGCTGATGGCTCAATTATTCAATTTTACTATGGAGAAGATGGCGTGGATGTTCATAAGACAAGCTTTATTGCAAAATTTCAAGAACTGGCAGTGGTGAGAATTTGTTTATGATTTTGGGGTCTGAATTTTTAGTGGAACCACATAATAGATCAGAATCATGAAATGATTTTCAGAATCTGGATTCTGAACTTTATTCTTGCTATCTGTTTACTTTCAGAATCAAGACATGATTTACAAAAGATGCAGTGACCAGCTTGGCACATTCAACTCTTATATCTCGGAATTGCCTAAAGCTCTTAAAGAAAAAGCAGACAAGTTCCTTGATGATTTCTCTTTGATGGGGCGTCTAGCTTCTAATTTAGTGAAACATGAAAATTTATATAACTTAATGGAGCAGAAATTCCTCTCGAGTCTTGCACAGCCAGGAGAACCAGTTGGTGTTCTGGCTGCTCAGTCTGTAGGAGAACCATCAACACAGATGACGTGAGTTTTCTTCTCATATTTACGTATATGTATATCTTATGTGTACAGGTGTTCTTTCCTCAATAAACATTGTACGCAATGTTTAACTTATGATTGCCTGATCATGCTTTTGGGGTTCAATGGTTTATGGCTTTATGATTCTGCAATTTTCATAAATTTGTGATACTGGTCCGATGACTGTTTCTGGATGTCCATAAATTTGTTGTACAGTTTGTGTCATGATTAAGTTCTAGGAAGACATTGCTTAATATGATTTTGTTATTGTGCCTGAAAAATAATTCATCTTGTACTCTCAGTTTATGATTACTTAATAAGGATGTAAGTCACAGGTCCAATTATAGTGTTGTTTGGTAATATTTATAATGATTCAACAATGTAAAAGTCTGAACTTTTGGAGGTGTAATTATTTCATGTTATGGCTTGAATTCAATCAAAATTTTGTTTTTCGAGGTGCCCTTTTCAAATTATTTGGGTTTTTGTTATTTTAGCTAGATGCTGTCCTTTTGGCATCTTGGTTTTGTTTTGAATGCAAGTGATATATTAATTTTCTTCTATTTAATGAGGAGATTTCATAAATGCTAGTAGGAGATGAAAGGCATTAATAAATGAACTTTTATTTGGTTACTAGTTCATAATCATAATTAGCCATTGGCAATTTTGCAAGTTTGGGTGATTAATCAAATAATTGTTTTGGATAGACTTGAATGGACGAACTTAAATAACAATGGAGGATTCTGAAAGTTTCATGAGAGATGGATTTTAGATCCATAAAAGTCAACAAATGATATTTAAGTATATCTCATGGAGCATAACTGGGAAGGGATTAGCATAATTCCCAGTTGGTTCAAGTATTAGCGAGTGTACTTCTTTGTTAATGCAACTGAATGCTGAAGGAGTAAATGAAACAGTGAATCACAGATTGGCTAAAAAATAAACTGCCTACAGATAATGAACGTCCAGTTCATGTTAATGCTTGTATGTAAGAGAACTGGTGGATTTATATTTAGATATATATGAAATCATTGTAATAAGGGTCAAATTCTTGTATTGCATATTGCTCAAACTGTGGCATCCATTACGTATATATAGCTATAAATGTAGAAGTGTATTCTTCTTAAGCACCTTTTTTTTTAATTAAAATGTTTTTTGTTAGCTTCATTTAAGCAATTCTTATTTTTGTTTCATTTCAACGTTGTCATTGATTTACAGGCTGAATACTTTCCATTTGGCTGGGCGAGGTGAAATGAATGTCACACTTGGAATTCCACGTCTTCAGGAGATCTTGATGACTGCTTCAAGTGATATTAAAATACCAATTATGACCTGCCCCCTGCAAAAGGGGAGAACAAAGTTAGTTGCTTAAACTTTATTTGCCAACGCTCAACTTTCTGTCAATTCTCATTGTTACTGCTTGCAACAATTGTTTGCATTGAAGAAATAATATCTTGGAAGAATCCTAGTTTGTTTTGCATTGCTTCAAAGAAATGGTATCAAATGTCTCATATAATTTTCTTTGATGTTGTGGTACGTAAGTCTGAATATGACTTTAAAATTGGAAAGAGAAATGAAAAAAGGTGGATGATCAAAGTTTGTATATGGGCGGTTGTTATGTTATATACACACCATTGCTATGTTACATCTATATATCCCCAGCAATTTGTCATTTGGAAGGTGATTCCAATGTCAAAATGCCTTTTCCCACTTGATTTGAGACAATGAATTAATGATGCAGCCCTAGAGATATCAATTAAATTAGAGAACTTGGGATGATAAACTAGGAACCGTCTACTATATATGAAGTAATATATAGGGTGCTAAGTGAACTAGCATTGTCAACGAAAAAATCATGAATAAGCTTGATAAAGCTTCTTAATGATTGTTTTGGAAATGAATAAACAAGTTTGAACACACATATTATGTTTAGTAAATGAACAAAACATGCACATATGTGAACTTGGCTTCATTATGTTAATGTGTAGGCTCAATTAGATTGTTTAGGCAGAGTTAAATGGAAGTAATGATAGGAACACCATTTCAGGGAGGATGGGTTTAACCAGATAATTCAAGTTCCATTTCTAGTTTATAAGTGACACATAATTCATAAGGTGTCTACTCATGTGACCCATAGCGCATAAGGTGACTACTCATGATACTCACAAAACAATTTTATACTACGTCAATGGATCAACTTATTATCATGTTTTCTAACCACATAAGCTTTTAAAGCAAGCAGTTGTTTTAGCAGTGGTATAAACCTATTGTTCAAAGCAGGTAGTTGTTGGGTTTGTGTAGAGGGGGTGTGGGGTGTGGTGGGGGAGAGAGAGAGAGAGATCATAATCCCATATACAGTATAGTAAATTGATGTATTTTTGTGTGCAGGGAGGATGCTGAACGTCTTGCTGATAAGTTGAAGAAGATCACTGTGGCAGACATAGTGGAGAGTATGGAAGTGTCTGTCCTGCCATTTGCTATTCAGGATGGTGGTGTTTGCAGAATTTATAAGCTTAAAATGAAACTTTACAGGCCTGCACACTATCCACAATATGCTGATGTATCAGTAGAAGACTGGGAAGAAACCTTAGAGGTGGTTTTTGTGAGGGAGTTGGAGGATGCTATACAAAATCATATACTTCTGCGCTCTAGAATTAGCGGCATTAAAAATTTGTTGCAAGAATCACGTCCAAGGGCTACAAATGAGGCAGATGATGATGTTTCTGGTGACAGATCACAGCGGGAAGAAAATGATGGTGATAATGAGGATGATGATGAGGACGACAATGGTGAAAGAGCTGAGGATCTTGGTTTGGATGCACAGAAAAGAAAGCTTCAAGCTACTGATGAGATGGATTATGAAGAGAGCTTTGAGGAACTGAATGAAGGAGAGTCTACAGCAAGTGAGGATTCTGGATTTGAAAGCGAAGTTGATCAGGGAGATGATGAGACTGAGATTAGTAAGGATGCTATGGTTGACAATGAAGCTTCTGAAAGTCCACTGCTTAGAAAGGCCTCTAAGCTTGAGTCGAAGAACAAAGCAACTGAAAGTCCATCACGCAGTGAAAGCCGTACTAAGCCCAAGTCAAGGGATAAGAAGAATCAAAAGACCAAACGAACGAACAGGCCAAGATTATCCAAAAAGGAGCATGATAGAGCAATCTTTGTGGAAGCCAGGAAAATGCACTTTGAGGTCCACTTTAAATTCACCAATGAGCCTCATATTTTGCTAGCTGAGGTACGCTTACAATCAGTGTTTTAGCTTTTGCCATAGTTGTATCTGTGGATCAATGTTAACCTCATTAAACATGTCTCATGCAATTTGGTGGGATTTTAAGTTTTCTGTTTGTTTCTGTTATGAATTCATGATATTGATCTTTAATCTTTTGGTTTGTTTCTGTTTTGAAGTCATGATTTTGGTCCATAAAACATGTGTTGCTGATTTCTGATTCAATTTGCATTGTGTGGTTTGTAATGCTGGGAATTTACATATACAAATGTTTCTGAGGGAGACTTCCGTTTGTGTCCTTCTACCCACCATGTGCATACAAATATGCAGTGTACACTCCAATGTGCAAGTAGAATTCTCTATGCATACTATTACTTGAGAGAAAAGGGGAGGTGAATGCTTTTTTCAACTTTAGTTCTATATACATTCACTTTCAGCTTTTGTAGCCCCTTTTTTTATTAGCTCAGTGTGTAGCTGTATGCTTGGAAATTTAGGTAAAATAATATTTTTAGTATGTGTTGAAATATAATGTTTTAGTGCTCATTCGACTAGTGGTTGAAAATCTTAATCATCACCCAGCATCTATTTGATTACTTAAGCTGATTAGATGATTAGAACGTGTGCCTACTTATGTGCTGCCAGACCTAGATTTTGTCTTCCCATGCTCCAATTGAAATCGTCATTGTCAATCATCAGCCATTAGTTGACATCTTCCTAAAAAAATTGTGCTGAGCACATACTGTAATGATATCTTCCAGTATGCAGATTATAGGAAGTGGGTTATTATGTCCAAGGACCTATGGCATTCTTGCTCATATGCTATCATTTGCATTTTTTATATGCATTCTCAATTTTGAAGTTTTTGCAAATTCCTTTAGTTGCCACCCAGGGGTGAAAATAAATGCTTGTTTAATCATATGCAGATTGCTCAGAAGGCAGCCAAGAAGGTCTACATTCAGAACCCTGGAAAGATTGAACGATGTCGAGTGACTGATTGCAAAAATGGTCAAGTAATTTACTATGGGGAAAACCCCAATAAAAGGGTTGAGATTAGTCCTAAAGAAAAAGAAGAAGTACCTGCACTGGATGCAACTGGGGTGGATTTTAAAACTTTTTGGCAAATGCATGATCACTTGGATATAAGGTATATATATTCTAATAACATTCATGCTATGTTAAGAACTTACGGAATAGAAGCTGCCAGGGAAACTATCATTAGAGAGATAAACCATGTGTTCAAAGCTTATGGTATATCTGTCAGTACCCGGCACTTGTCGCTTATTGCTGACTATATGACCCATTCGGGTGGTTATCGTCCAATGAGCCGTTTTGGGGGTATAGCAGAGTCAATATCACCTTTTAGTAAAATCTCTTTTGAGACAGCCTCTAAATTCATTGTTGAAGCTGCACTGCATGGTGAAACCGACTGCCTGGAGACACCGTCTGCTAGGATTTGTGTTGGATTGCCAGTGAAAATGGGTACTGGTTCTTTTGATTTGATGCAAAAACTGGAAATTTGATGTGCATTTCAATTTTTTTAAAGGATTCTGGTTCTAATGTGCTTCCTGATTCATTATAAAATTATATACATCTGTATATATTTTTTGTCCCCTAATTTATATCACTACCCATCATTCAAGATTTCTTTGATATTTCCATTTTAGACAGTTATGCTTTGTTGCAAATCAGTTCAGTCCAGTTCAGTTTTGTTAGAAACAACAACATAACTTTAAAATAGAAATGTAAAGGAAATGCTGTATCTCAATAAGTTTATAGTTTATCTGGATTCTGAATGACTTATATTTGTAAATGTTTGCCATTGGAGCAGCAGTTTGTATACATGTGATGAAAGTGGTTAGGGATTTGAAATCTTCTTTCCCATGAGTCAAGCCAGTTAAAAAGTTTTCTTACCCCTTTCTCTGTCTCTGGAGTGGATTTTTATATTCTAGATTAGAAGAATTATTATGTGAGATTGTATTTGTCAAAATTGTTGGTTTAATATTAATTATTGACTATACCTTGCCATCAAATTGGGATTTTTTGCGTTTTATTTATGGAACTTGAATATGAATCTTGATATATTGTATTCTTTTTTGTCTATTTTCGATAGAATTTTTCAGGCTGGGTTGGTCTCAATTTGTGAATAAAATTACATATATAATATTTATAAAATTTTACATTTCCAGCCTTTGAATGTCATTTAATATATATATATATATATATATATATATATATATATATATATATATATATATATATATATGTCATTTAATGAAATTATCTTTCTTTCGGCTAAGTCTTACTTATACTGAGTGTATACACTAATCTAATTATATAAGAACACATGGAGTAAAAAACGATATCGATATTTTTTCACTAGTTAAAAAATAAGCAAAAGAGTTATATTAACTAAAATATCTCATCACTCATTGATTTGGTGTATGAGATAAATTTATACATTTGTTATAAGTAAGAATTTTCCCTTGAATGACAATGAGATTGTTTGGTATTAATTTTATTTTTTGTTTTTGTTTTTCACTTATAAAAGAGAAATATATTTATAAAATATTTTTTTTTTTGAGGAAAATATATTTATAAAATAAATTTTTTTATTATTTAACATTTTAAAATTGAAAAATTGGGTGTCGCATTAAAGGAAAAACTAAAAAATAATTTTTACTTATTTTACCATCCTATTAATAGCAAAAACACTACAATTTTTGTTCATGAGATAATTTAATGGTAAAAATTTGAAATTTATTAAAGACTTATAATATGGAAAAACTTTGTATTCTTCATCACTTAACATTGTTTTTCCCTCGAATATTAATTAATAGTATTTATATTATTTGATTTCAATATAATTATTAAAATAAAATAATTTTAAACGAAAATATTTACTTAATTATGAATTGCTCTATTTTTGTTTGTATTGTTATGAGAAATTATTCTATTAGGTATACACAATTTACCACATCTGTTTATAAAAGCAACTCTCTCTAAATTCAAGACAAAATCTCTTATTTATAAAAATTTCTTTTTTCACTCCCTCCACAAATTCCTAACAATTTATAATTGCATTATTTTCATTAATTAGTCCAAGAATAACTTGATAAACTAAGTCTACTTAATAATTTCTTAATATAATCTTTATTTCTTTTAATATGTGATGTAATATTATAAAATAAATAAAGATATATACATTTTGGAGATATATTCTAAAATTTTTATAAGTAGGTAAAAACTACAACATTAATTTAAGTGAAATAATGAATATACTAAAAAGAGTAATTTTTAGATATTGTATTAAATTATATTTCTTAATAAATATTTCTTTTATCTTTCTCTTTTATAGGTTACTTTTCCCTTACTCACCGATTGCATGGTGATTTCCTCTTAAAGGACTAATTATGCTCTTAATTGTATTATCTTGTGATTTAATTATGCTCTAATTAAATATTTATTATATTCACATTCTATTCACTTCATCAAATTAAACACTACTTTAAGGGTAATTATAACTAATTTCAATTTTTAATTCAAGAGCAATGTTTTTTTTTTTTTTTTCATAACAAGATCAATTTATTATCAACTATACATAACATGGTGATTCTTTTATTTCTTATAATTCTCATGAAAAAATGAAAATTTCTATAATAATATTAAATGGGAAAATCAAATTCTTTTATTACCTTTGTATTGTTCTAGTGTAGGGATGTAAATGAGTCAAGTCGTTCGCGAGCGGCTCGGTGTTCGACTCGATAAAAGCTCGTTTGCGTTCGGTTCGTTTTATAAACGAGTCAAGTTTGAACCTTACTTTAAAATTCGATGAATAAACGAGCCGAGTTTGAACAAAGTTAAGCTCGGCTCGATTAGATTCGTGAACAGCTCGATTATAAGCTCTTAAACAGGCTCGCAAATAACTCGATTAATAGGCTCGTGAACAACTTGATTATTATTATTATTATTATTATTAACTTAATAATATTGGCACTTCAAAAAATATATTTTAATCCTTCTATAAAATTTTTAGTAATTAGATTCGTGAACAGCTCGATTATAAGCTCTTAAACAGGTTCGCAAACAACTCGATTAATAGGCTCGTGAACAGCTTGATTATTATTATTATTATTATTATTAACTTAATAATATTGGCACTTCAAAAAATATATTTTAATATTTCTATAAAATTTTTAGTAATTCAATTTGACTAAAATATATATTCTCTTAATTAAGATAATCTAATATTTCCTTATTATATAATCTAATATTCTAATCTTTAAAAATATATTTTTTTATTAATTAATATCTTTGTAATACATGTGATACTCAATTTTATGATTAGATTTTTTTTCACTAATTGGATGATTTTGCTTTTATATTAGTTTTAAATATTTTTATTATAATTATTTTATTAAAAATAAATATTTAGAAAGTTAAGTATTTTAATAAATTATAAACGAGTTGAACTTGAGTTCGAGTTTAGCTCGATTGTAATTTATTAATGAGCCGAATTCGAAAAGTTCGATTGTAATTTATTAACGAGCCGAGTTCGACTTGAGCTCGAGCTCGACTCGAACTTAAACGAGCCGATGTTGAATATGATTTTCAAATTCGATTCAAAACTCGAGTTCAAGTTCGAGCTCGAAAAAAAAAATATTGAGTCAAATCTGAATAAGGTAAAGTTCGGCTCGATTACACCCCTATTCTAATTAGGTTCAAAAACATATTTATATTTATTTTAATATAAATCATCAGGTGCCCAATTATGGTATCACAAAAATTGAATGAGAGGGAAAGAAAGTGATCTTCCTCTAGGAATAACACTATCTCTTCTCTTCATTAGCAATATGGAACAAAAATTTCATATTTAGCTCTTAGGAAGCAACTTTAGACTTTAAAATTCATAGTTTTAATAATAATAAAAAGGTAAATAATTAATTTTTAAATTATATATACTATATTGTAATCTATTACTATATACTAAATCAGTAGATGCTGAATTATTAAGACTGACGCGTGTCAAAGCCTAAAAAAATAAAAATAAAATTCAAAATAAAAATAAACATTAAATCATTAAATTAAATCAATTATCTAAATCAATTAAAATATCATAATAAAAAATTTTCAAAATAAACATTAAATCATTATCTAAAAGAAAATTTTAGTCAATTATTTAACTCATTATCTAAAAAAAAAAAAGAAAATTTAAATTAATTAAGTAAAAAATTATAATTATAATAAAAATTTAATCAATCAATTAAAATATCATAATAAAAAATTAAATTAATCAATTAAAATATCATAATAAAAAATTTTATTATCTAAATCAATTAAAATTATATAAAAAATCGAATTTTCGATACAGTCACTTTATAACTGAAAAAAAGAATATGTGGGTTTGCTTTTTAGTTCATCTTATTATATGTTTCAATATAGTGCTTATGGTAAATTTATAAACTTAATTTGCATATGAATATTTACTATTTACAAATTGTATGTCATGATTTTCAAAAAAATGAAATGGTTAGAAATTCTGATTAATTAAAAAATAATCATTTAATTGAACATAAAAATATTTTCATTTTAGTAGCAATGCCTTGATCAATACAATTTATTATTATTGTTGATTATGATCTCTTATTTATTTCATTTCCCTTTTTAAATTAGTGGTTGATGTAGATAGATGGTGCAACAAAATCTAAGAGGGATTAGGCAGAAAATAAAAAATTTCGTTTAATGAGAGAATCATTCCTCATAAACAGAAAGAGTAATACTTTTTAGATTGTTATTATTGGTGCCTATGTTTCTCCCATTGAGAACCTTAATTATGAGTACTTTTTTTATTTTATTATCCCTAATATGAATTATTACAAATTTCAATTTTTCCTTTTATTGTTCTTTTATTTGTATTAATTTGTTTATTTTTTACTAAAAAAATAATATTAGAATATCATCTCTTAGATTTTTCTATTGATTTCTGAAATGTTAGCTTAATGGCTTTACTGAGTTGGAGTCGAATTCTTTATTGGTATTGGCTTTATTGGAATGAAATTGAATTCTTTATTGATCGAACTATCTTAAATTATCATACACACACATAAACTTCAAAAAGCCAATCAGGAATTGATTCAACAAATCCCACAGTTTAATCTTCATTCTAAGATCGTTTGCAGAGTTGTTCACATTCAATTACTGGTGTGCTACTTTTGTTTATCTTATTTGCCATTTTCATCTTTCTGTTTTGATCGAGAAATTCTATTCATTGACTTTATTGTCATTTGTGTGACTGCAATTCAATTAGATTATTCTTTTTATGAATTTAATACACTGCTATAAGAATTAATCAATAAAGTTCTTTTAGGAGCAAAATTTACATCTTACAGGCGTGCATTTTAATTATAATAAGTATTAGTTTAATTAAATAGTCATTATTGATTGTATTATTTCATATATTTATTAATTTGATACTCAAGATTTAACAAGTAAATTCAAATAACCATTTGATTTGATATTATCTCTTTTATTTTATAAAAAAAAATATTCTTTTTTCTATTATAGATTTCTTGATGATTTGGGCGAGGAAAACATGACAATAAATATATTTTAATATTCTATATATATATATATATATATATATATATATATATATATATATATATTGGAATGACTTATGAATATAGTATTTTTAAAAAACTATTATGCTTGAAACAATATTTATTAATAAAAGAAAATGCATTAATATATTATAAGATCAAGATAAAAGGACCCGCAGTATCGCGCGGATTATTTTCTATTTTTTTTTTATAATGGCAACAAGTTGAATCCCAAATCCTTGTCAAATTTATAAAAATTTGTTTGAATAGATGGTCATTTAGAATTATTGTAAATTTAAATTTAAATTTCAAATGTAAAATTATAAAAATAAACATAATATTAAATTTCAAATATCCAATCATTTCAAATGATTAGTTATTTAAATAGACTTAATATGATTCCAAGATCAAATCTTAGTCAATAAAATAGAGAGTGAACTTATTTACTAATTAAATCAATCCTTAAATCATAATAGAGATATTCGTAGAGTGAAAATCGTTTAAAAGATAAAAAAAAAAAACTTTTATCCCAGTTGATTTGGCGAGAAGAATGCAAGAGATGAGACTAATCTTTTGATGATGCTCTAATTATATACACTTCTAAAACATAAATTAAAGAAAATTAAAATTTAAAATAATCAATTAAAATAATTAAAATATAACATTGTATACTGAGTTATAATTGAGAGAGATTTTTTCATTATTTATCTTGACTCAAATATACTTTAGATTATAATAAAAAGTGTTTGTGTCATCTTATTTTATAAATAAAGTAGGTAATATTTGTTTTATTCGGATTAAATGAATAAAATTATTATTTTTATTGAATTTTTTTCATTATTTATATTTTTTAAAAAAATATAAAAAATGAATGCCAAATAAAATAAATTGTTAGGTATGATTGGAAGTCTCTTTCTTACCATGAAGTAAGATGTAATCCCACATTGCATGTGCAAGCTATCAAAATCTTACTGAAATCTAGGAAATGATGGATTTGACAACTAGAAATAAACTTCAAGAGAAAATCCAAAAAATAACAAACCACATTTACTAACTGACTGCTCATATAAGGTAATAAGAAAATACACCAAATTTCTGGATCTTGAATTTAATGAATGAAGAATGTCAATACATCTGTGCAAAAAAAAAAGAATGTCTATACATCCCACATTAATTTTCAACACAACATTCTTCAATCCTATTTTAATTATGTTTTAATTGTGATTGAAAAGAAAAAAGAAAAAGAAAAAAAACAAAGAGTCAAGTCAGTCTTAGTAATTACCTCCACATGGTTTTTAAGAGAATGTTTTCTTTTTTCTTTTTCTTTTTTTAATGAATTTTCATAATAGGCCAAAACACATCATATGTAATAAAGGTAAATAAAATTTCCATTTTTTTTTCTTTTTTTCTTGTCTTTTTTTTAATTGAAAAAAAATCTTTAAGATGTGTTAATAAATTCAAAAATTAATTGATTCTACTAATAATTTTTTAAGGGAGTTGTGAGTATATATAATTATGCATAAATTCAAAAATTAATTGATTCTACTAATAATTTTTTTTAAATTCACCCCTGGGATTAGGACTGCCTCTTAGGCTTTAACATCCCGATTTAAAATATCTTCACATAGTGCACCGACTATCTAATTGAAATAATAAAATTAATGTTTAGACATCATATATATATAAAGAATTGTTTTTTTTTTAATTAAATCTAAATCAAACAAAGGGATGTTCATGTTTTTAACGTCAAGCTACCACCTCAAGTAGTCAGTCATGTTTCCACACTTGATAAAGTTGAGATTATGATTGGATTTCCAAAAGTTATATGAAAAAGGGTATGAGAAAGAGGGATATAAAGACACCTTTCACTTAAAGCTAAATTATTGAAAAAAAAAAAAAAATAGAAAGAAGTAGGTGAATTGTTATAAAATCACACTATTAACCTTGTTGTATTCCTTGGCTAAAAAACTTATTGTATTATTGCTTTATGTAAATTTAATGGACTAGAGTTTCGGCCTCTCATATTGATAGTATAATGTATATGTGTGTAGGATACTCTTTAAAATTATTATGATTTTGAGATTTCCCTTTGAATATATATTTAAAAAAAAAAAAAAGACTTGTATAAGGGTATTTTAGGGTTTCCAATAATTTGTGGGTGTCCTCGGAATTTTACTAGGAAAAAAAAAACAAAATGTACGTAAGGGTATGCTTTATTGGGAAGAGAAATTGGTTGCTAGATAAAATCTAACTCAAGCAAAAATTGATTGGATGTATATATTATTCAATATTTACATTAAATTTTTTTTTTTCCCAATTAAATATCTTCATTTATAAAAAGAGCATTAAGCCCATAAAAGTGACAAATAGATTGCAAAGAAAATCCAATCAGCCTTAGATATAAGGACTTATAGTCCAAAAATATAATACCCACTAAAAGAGTTTCTACAATGAGCTTGAAGCCTAAAAAAGTGGCCCATAAGCCACTAGAAGAAACAAATCCTTGACATACCCCTCTCTTTCCAGATGCTTCTGTCGTCGATAAGAGAAGCCCCATTGTCACCGGAAAGCTTACCAGAAGGAGGGACTGAGAGCAGATCAAGTCTGAGACTTGAGCAACCATAATAAATATGCATTGAATGAACTTAAAAGTTTCCTTTTTTTGAACAAACACAATAAATAAGGGCTAAAAATGGCCTAGATCTACAGGCTTTGTCAAGATCTGAGAGTTTCTCAAAGCTGCTAAGCTATTCTCACTAGATGAACACCATAAAGCGCCGCCGCTTACTTCAAGGCCCTCATCTTCAGCAATCCCACAGAGATCTAGACGAATAGCCAAATGGTTATGAGGAGAAAGAGAAGGCCAAGATCTCAGATCCAGGCAAACCATTACCAAAAAAGACAAAGAACCCACTAAAATACAAACATCACAGTCGATAAATGGTAGATTAGAATGATCTAAAGGTCTTAAACAAAACTTTATTAACCACAGAGAAATGGAGAGAAAAATAATAAAAATAAAAGGAAAAAGTACTCTCGCCGGTAGCCAACGCCACCGGCGAGTTCGCCAGATGAAAACCTTAGAGTTGGAAGCAAAGTCTCACAGAGAAGAAAGGCAAGGAAAAACAGAAAAAAAAAAAAAAGAAGCTTTTATGTCCACTGAAATATTAAAAAAAAAAAGAGGGTAAAATGGTAAAAAAAAATTTCTTCAAAATATTCCAACATAACAATCAATATAGAAATGATAATAGATACAGAACCCACCTTCTATGGGTAAGAATGGGTAAAATGGTTAAAGATTTTAACAAAATTTATTTCTACTCGCTTCTCAATCTTAATCCTCTTTAAAGTATATAAAAAGAATGATTTTTCTAGTGAATACGTTGATTAAAAGAAATAATTCAGATAAAATTTAAAATAAATTAAATAAGTAAAAAATGAGAATTTGACATATTATTTAAAATGATAGTGATTGTAATTAAATAAAATTCTATCAAAATTATTATTTTTTGTCATTTAATTCATTTTTAAATTAATTTAATTATTTTTTTTTGAAACTTAATTATTTTTATTTGAATAATACTTTTATAACCAAATTTTGTTTGAAATAATTATTTTTAATTAGTATCCTTAAAACACTCTTTAAAAAAATCCTAAAAAGAAATAGGAAATAAGGGAAAGTCTTTTTTTTTTTTTTTTTTTTTTTAAAGGATGCTCCTGTGTTATTGTTTCTGTTCAAACCATTATAATCTTGTTCTTGAATTCAACTTCTTAATTATCAATTTAAAAATATAACATAATTATAATTTTGTAATGCTTGACTAAGACCTAGTGATAGACGTATTCATGAGATTAGAAACACACTATATTTACTAAAATGTAGGGTTTATATATAAGGTTTTAATATTTATGTAGAAATCGATCCAACTTGATTTATCTAATTACAAAATTATTATTTTCTTAGAATAAGAAAAATATTAAAATCACATAAGGTAATTATTGAGGTTAAAAATTACAAATTTGACTCGCTTTTTCTTAAAATAAATTTAATGTTGATGTAATTTTTTTTAATTAAGAATTTTTAAATGGAAAAAAGCAAAATCCAACCAATACTAATAGGTGAATAGTTGACTTTTTTTTTTTTTTTTTTTTTTTTTTTTTGAGAAACTAATAGTTTACCAAAGAAATTAACAATAATAGTACAATATAATAGAGTAAAAGTGGAAATGAAATACCAAATGATATGAAGTACCTTTGGCAATAAGCTTTAATTAATGGATTTTCTGGTTCATAAGTAATTAATACCAATAAATTTATTTAAAAATGAATTGGATGAGAATAAAAATTAAAATTTACAGAAATTAATAGTGATATTTAATTAAAATTACTATTGACCAAAATAATAGGTTAAATTTTTATTTTTTTGTATTTAATTTATTTCTATATAAATTTATATTTTCTCCATTTCAAATTACTTGACGATTATAAGGTTTATTTTTTTAATTTTATTTGACGTTTTATAAAATTCATGGCATATTTATATACTTTCTTCCATTTTTATCATTTTCTTTATCTTTAATACTCCTTAATTAGTGATTAAGTAGAATAGAAAATAAAGACAATTTAATCATTTTATTTTATTAATTAAAAAATTAATTAACTCCTTAATTTTTTGCACACTATTATAACTTGAAACACTTTAAAATGGAGGGAATATAATTTTAGTTGTATTAATTTGTTTTTTAGTTAGTGCTCAAGGACTCTCATGATTAACAAAATCTTTAATTAATTACTAATTACCAATTACTAATGCGTTGAATGAAAGTCTTGAATTTTGGTTCTTTTGAGTATTAAATGAGAAAGGTGCAATTTCCAATGTAAGGGCAGAAACAACTGACACTGTGAATGCAGATTTTATGGGTACAAAAGCTTTTTTTTTTAATTTTTTTTTTTAATGTTGTTAAAATCAAAACCGAAGTTGAATTGATTTCTCTATTAGTTTGTAATTTGATTGATCTGGTTCGATTTAATTTCCGTTATTTTTTATTTTTTTTAATTTTTTTTAATTCAAAACGATATCGTTTTGCAAATTCTAATCCGATCGATTTATTGATTTTTTTGATTTTTTCAGATCAAATTGATTTTTTCAATTCAATAATTTTTTAATTTTTTATAATTTAAAAATTAAATCAGTAATCGATTTTTAATTTAATCGATCCAACCAATCGATTCGATCTAATTTTAACAACACTAATTTTTTTTTTTTTTAGTTACTTGACATTTTCCTTCTCTTTAGGCCTCTATTAGTTAATTCTTCCTATGGGAGCCCATTCCAAAAAACAACTCTCTCTCTCTCTCTCTTTATGTATAAATGTGTGTACATGTTTTTGGTATAATGTATACTATGTATGTGTGTACTCTGAAATATGTACACACCTTTGTAGCCATTCAAAGGTCCACATCATTTTACTTTGCATGATTGCTAGAGTGTGAAGTGGGTACACCATGGACATACTTATAGGGAAAGAAAAAAATACAAAATCCACTTAAAGCTGATTCTGAATTTATATCCATATATAGAAATTTTTTTAAAAATAAAATTATTATCAATATAACTAGAATTTGAGTTTTTAATTTCTTAACATTTTATATTAGGAATCACATATTTAATCATGATAATTGAATTAATAAATCATTAAAAATCCTTATATGAAATTTGTGAAAATGTCTGAGAGTTTTTTTCAAGCTGCAGAGATATTTATTATTAGTTAGATATTTTGTTAGAGAGTTAGTTACACTATAATTCAGCTAATGTTCTTAGTTCTGTGTATATAAGCTCTTGTAACAAACTCATTTATAGTCCGTTTGATTCACGGATTCGTAATTTTTAGAATTAATTTAAAACCTAGGCTTAATTAAACTATATGATTACTTATCTTAAACTTTGTTTGCATCAAAAATCTTAATTTATAGTATTGAGTAATCATACTTTTATAATCCTATATTTGGTATGATAAATTAATAAATGGAATAAAAAGTAAAGCTATTTTTAGAAATAAAGTGTCATAAATGATGAGATTAATAATCTCACTAGATAAGACTTAATAAAGACATGGGGGGCTAGGTTTTAGATAACACCTATTCCATGGGTTAGCTAAACTTTTGGGATTATTAAGCCCAACCTGAATCATAGGTACCAAATATAGTATTATTTACTAATACTAAGACTTAGTTAAGCAATCATGTGTACCAAACGGACTGTTAGTGTATTGAATTCAGATCACATTTTTATTCATTTTTCATTATATGGTATTAGAGCCTTAGGCTCATCTTTGTTTTCTTCTTCACAGTTATCAATTTTTCTTGTTTTCTTTTCTCAAAGCTTCATCAATGGCAACTCCATTAAATTCTATTGAGGATCCATCTTCTCCTTATTTTTTGCATCACTCTGAGAATCATTGTGCTGTGATAGTGACTTCAGAGCTCACAACAAATAATTTCTCTTCATGGAAGCGTTCTTTTCTATTAGCACTATCCATTAGAAACATGCAAGGTTTCCTTGATGGATTTGTAACTAAGTCATCTCCTGAAAGTTCATTCTACTTGCCATGGTCTCGCTGCAACAATTTGATTGTGGCATGGTTGCTCAGATCAATTTCACCTTCGATCGCATCAACTGTGTTTTACATAGAAGAAACAAGTCAAATTTGGAAGAAGCTAAATCAGAGATTTTCTCAGCCAGATGATTCTAGAATCTGTCATCTGCAACATCTTCTTTGCACAATAACTCAAGGTACAAAATCTATTGACTCTTATTTTAATGAATTGAATGGAGTTTGGGAAGAGTTAATGAGCTTTTGTCCTTTTCCTCATTGTTCTTGTGGAAAGTGTAATGAGGACTGTTTTCAAGTGTATGCAGAGGCTGCACTAAATGATCATATCTTCAAATTTCTTAATGGTTTAAATGAAACATTTCAAGCAATTAGGTCTCAGATCATAGCCATGAAACCATTTCCAAACTTAGATCAGGTGTAGAATATGGTTCTAAAGGAGGAAACTCAGAGAAGCATTGTTTTACAATCTCCAATTCTCACTAAAGCATCTACTATGATAGTTAAAAGAAAGTATGATATGAAGTGTTCTAATTGTGAAAAACTTGGACATCTTAGGGAATATTACTTTAATGAGCTTTTAAACTTTGTTAAAACAACTTCAAATTCTACTTGGATCGTGGACACTAGAGCCACATATCATATTATTTCTTCCATTGAATTCTTTCATTCTTATGTCTCAGTTAATAATGTTTTTGTTCAACTCCCTAATGGCATGAGAGTTGTGGTTACACATATAGGCATAGTGAAGCTTAACCAATATATTCATCTCCATAATGTACTTTTAGTTCCTTCCTTCAATTTCAATCTAATCTCAGTAAGCAAATTGACCTCAAATATCAAAAATTTGTCTCATTTTCCTTAACAACCTTTGTTTTATTTAGGTCCTATCGTTATCATCATGGATGACGATTGAACTAGCTAAAATGAAGGATGGTCTTTTCTATCTTTAGCAAGACTTTCAACCTCATGCTTCCTCTGTAAATAACATTGTGAACTCTGCTTCTTCTGTATTTATAGCTTCAATAACTTGTAATCTTACTTGTACTGAGTCTTTTTCTGTTTGGCATCATAGGTTAGGGATGTAATCAAACCGAGCCGATTTTTAGTTTGTTCAGGCTTGGCTCGATATTTTTTTTTCCGAACTCGAGTTCGAGCTCGAGCTTTGGATCGAGTTTAAAAATTATATTCAAACTCGGCTCGTTTAAACTCAAGCTTGACTTGTTAATAAATTATAATTGAGCTAAGCTCAAACTCGAGTTCTACTCATTTTGAAACTCGTTTATAATTTATCAAAATACTCAACTTCCTAAATATTTATTTTTAATAAAATAATTATAACAAAAATACTTAAAACTAACATAAAAGCAAAATCATCCAATTAGTGAAAAAAAATCCAATCAGAAAATTGAACATCACATGTATTATAAAGATATTAATTAATAAAAAAGATATTTTTAAAAATTAGAATATCAGATTATATAATAAGAAAATATTAGATTATGTTAATCAGGAGAATATATATTTTAGTTAAATTGAATAACCAAAAACTTTATAGGAGTATTAAAATACATTTTTTGGAGTGTCAAAATTATTAAGTTAATAATAATAATAATAATAATAATAATAATAATCAAACTATTTATGAGCCTATTAATCGAGCTGTTCGCGAGCTTATAATTGAGTTATTCACGAGTCTAATTGAGCCGAGCTTAACTTTGCTCAATCTCAGTTTGTTTATTCATTGAGCCTTAAAGTAAAGCTCAAGTTTTGCTCATTTATAAAACAAACCGAACGCGAACGAGTTTTTATAGAGTCAACACCGAGCCGCTCGCGAACGGCTTGACTCATTTACACCCCTATCATAGGTTAAGTCACTTACTAGCTGATAAACTGAAAATTTTAATGTCTGATGTACTTATTGATCCTAATATTGTTTGTTTAACTTGTCTTAAAGCTAAAGAGAAGAGACTCCCTTTTCCTTCTCATAATGATAAAACAGACAAACCTTTTGATTTGATTCATATTGATGTTTGGGGCCCTTATTCACAAACTAATCTTTATGGTAACCATTATTTTCTAACAATAGTTGATGACTTTACTAAATGTACTTGGGTGTTTTTTATGAAGAACAAATTTGATGTCTCACACATTTTACCTCAGTTTTATCAATTCATCTTGAATCAATTTCATGTATCCATCAAAATTATGAGAACTGATAATGGTTTGGAGTTTGCACTCCATACCTTCTATAATTCCAAAGGAATCATGCACCAAACCTCATGTTCCTATACTCCACAACAGAATGGAGTGGTGGAATGCAAACACTAACACATTCTAAATGTTGTAAGAGCTCTTTTGTTTCATGTTTCATTACCTATTAAATTTTAGGGAGATACTGTTTTAATAGTTGTTTATTTGATTAATAGAACTCCCGCTCCTCTCCTTAATAACCTCACTCCATATGAATTTTTGTTTCATAACCCACCTGTCTATTCACATCTCATATCCTTTGGCAGCCTTTGTTGTTTCTCTCACACCACATAAGAAAAAGTTTGACAGTAGAGCCAAACAATGCATCTTCATTAGATATCCTGCCAATACCAAAGGATACAAGCTGTTTGATTTAGACACCAAATCAATCTTTATCTATAGAGATGTACAATTCCATGAAACTGTATTCTCTTATCACAATTCTTTTTCTAAATTCTCCTTTCCACCTTTATTCTGTTGAAAACTCAACTTAGTCAACCCTTGTGTTTCCTGCATTACCTTCACATTCTACTGATTCTTTCACAGTTCTTGTTTCTCAAATTCAATCTAATACTCATAATACTTCTATTCCCTCTCATAATTCAGAAATTCCTTCCCCTCATATTCATAGTTCTCTCAATAATACAAATCGAAGTTCTTCTTCTAGTGACATAGGTTTTCCTTTCCCTTCTGAATATGTTATTGTTCCTGTTGAGATTGATCAAACTAATTCTTTCATTTCTCAACCCATTCATACAAATGTAAATGTACCTTCCACAGATATACATGTTACTGATCCCATTACACCTCTTAGGAAAAGTAACAGAACAATAAAAGCTCCAAGCTACTTATAAGATTATCATCTCAATTTTCAAAAAAAAAAGTCTGCTAATACTGTTTTCTACTACTTCTCATCCTATCCAACACTATATTTCCTATAACAAAATCTCTCCAC
Organism: Vernicia montana; assembly: GCA_949750685.1. NCBI lineage: Eukaryota > Viridiplantae > Streptophyta > Magnoliopsida > Malpighiales > Euphorbiaceae > Vernicia > Vernicia montana. The sequence continues at coordinate 1,542 of CATKHJ010170374.1, read as the reverse complement.
AACATCAATCTTTTGTTTTATCCCTTTCTTCTCATTCTGATCCTACCACTTATTCTTAAGCTTGTCATTTTGATAATTGGAAATCATCTATGAAAGATGAATTGGTTGCTTTGAAACAAAATCATACCTGGACAATAGTTCATCTTCCTTTTGGAAAATAACCCATAGGTTGTAAATGGGTATATAAAACTAAGTATAAATCACATGGTTCTATAGAAAGACACAAGGCTCGATTGGTGGCCAAAGGGTATAATCAGAAAGAAGGTTTTGACTATCAAGAGACATTCAGTCTTGTAGCCAAACAAACTACAGTCAGATTGTTTTTTTTGCATTAGCTACTACTATTAAATGATGACATCTTTCTCAATTAGATGTTAACAATACTTTTTTAAATAGGGATCTCATTGAAGAAGTTTACATGGATTTGCCACCTGGATACCAAATTCAGGGGGGAGTGTGCAAGTGAATATGGCTCAGGTATGGTTGGTGTTACTGACAATTGTGTATCTGGTTCAAGTGGTGTTACTGATGCATATACATCTAGTTCAAATGTTGTTGGTTTAAAAGTTGATGGTGAATCTAATATTAATAATCAAAATCAAACAAAACTTGTTTGTAAGCTTCAAAAATCTTTATATGGACTGAAACAGGCTTCCAGACAATGGAATGCCAAATTCACAGAGTATTTGCTAAGTCATGGGTTCAAGCAATCCAAGGCAGACTATTCTTTATTTACCAAGGAAACTGAGTCTGGATTTGATGCTCTGCTTGTCTATGTTGATGACATTATTATTGCTAGTAATAATCTTTTTCTTATTGAGGAATTAAAGGGTCCGCTGCATATTCTCATTTTAAGATAAAGGATTTAGGCAAAGTCAAATATTTTAATGGGTTGGAAATGGTAAGATAAAAAATTGGGATATCAATTTGTCAGAGGAAATTTACTTTGGAGTTATTAGAGGAGTTTGGGCAACTAGGATCTAAACCAAGTAAAATACCTATTAAGGTGAATCACATAATGTGTAATATCCTAGATTCAATTAGTTCTTAAGTATTAATAGTGATGCCATTGGAAGGTAATATAAATGGTTATTGAGATAACGATATCAATAAGAACTCAAAAGAAACCTGACTAAATGCACACAATTTTTTTTATTTATTATTATTTAATTCTGTTTCTGTGATATTATGGTACATATGAATTCATAAAAAAAAATGTTATGAGTATAATTAATGAAATAAAGTTAATGAACTGCATTGATATATGTTACAACAATGTACAGTATAAAAGAAGAGTAAAATAGTCATTTCGCAAAAACTGTAAAAATGGCGGGTCAAATGTAAATGAATATGTGAAGTAAGTGGAAAGATCAACCATGTTGACTTGGTTAAGGGAAAAATTATTTTGGTTAAGTGTAAATTAGTGAGATAGAAGATAGAAATTGAGGTGGGTTCCACATCATTAAAAAGTCAATATTTTGACATAATAATGCAATTTCTTTAATTGAAAAATGTTAATTACTATCACCAAATTATTGATAG
>CATKHJ010170354.1:0-10865 GCA_949750685.1 Vernicia montana | reverse complement strand
TGACCTGATTTTTATTTATTTTTAGAAAATATTATTTTCATACGAAAATATAAATATTTAATTCGATTTACATTTAATGCGAATTTGAATTATCATTATTATTTTAAAATATAATATTTGATTATGTTTATATGAAAAGTAATGAAAAATTTGGTACAATTGAAATTTTATGAAATTGCAATATTTATAAGATTATAAAATTATGGTTTGATTTATAATAGTTTATTATTTAAAGGATTAATTAAATTAATTGAGAAAATATTGATTTTAATATTTATATTAAAGTTTAAGTAAATTAATTAGTTATTATTTTGAATTATAAAATTAAAGTAAATATTATACGTTATTATGGGTATTATTATTTGGATAAATTAATTAGTTTATTTAATTATTTAATTATTTAAAGTTAAAATCTATTTAAATTGATTTTAGATTATTATTATTATTATTATTATTATTATTATTATATATATTAGATGGATAAGGAACAGAGAAAGGAAAAAGTAAAAGATAAAACAAAAGAGACAGTGCAAAGAACGGTGGATGCAGGAGAGAGAGAGAGAGAGAGAGAGGTTCGTTCGCCGTCTTTCGGTCACCCAAACTCGACACACGCCGGACCGTTGGATAGAGGAGGAGGAGACACTTCCAACTGCATCAAGCCGATCGTTGGACTTCGCCGCACGCGCCGCCGGAACGTCCGCCGACCAACAAGTTTTTGAGCTCCGTTTCGTCAACTTTTCGACCTCCGTTTCCAACGATTCTCATACCGTTAGACTCCTTATCTCGTAAGCTTCGATTCGATACCTCATTTGCGAATTTTGGTGAACGTTTGAATTTTTACCTAAATACGATGTAATTTCGGATTTGCCGACACATTTTTCGGCAATCCTCGGGCGAGTAAAAAATGAGTAATGTATATTTTCAATATCCACGTTTCGATACGAACATATTGACACCAATTTCGCCGCTGTCCGATACCGTTGATAATTTCTTATGACTTTTCCGGCGACTCTCCAATAAGTGCGTCCGACAGTCCGAAATTTATCCATGATAATTATTTTGATGTCAGAATGGTTTATTTCCGCGTAGCGAATTTATTACGAATTTAGAAATTTAATTGTAATTAAATTCTATTTCTGATAATATATTCTGTTATGCAGTAATTGTGTTTCATATGCAAGATGTCGCGCTTGAGGAGATCTAATTTGAGATCTGTCTAGTTAGTGAGTTATATAGCTTAATATAATGCTCCGTTCCTTTTTATTTAATTAATGTTTCATTTGCATTCATACATTGATTGTTTGAATGTTATATATATAATTATGCACTATGAGTAATTATTGAGCATTCTGACTCATGTATGTAAATGATTTACTAATTATGTGCTGCATAATTATTGTGAATGCTGGATAATATTGGGATGACACAGGGATCACTAGGAATGTGAATATGATATATGATGGATGAGCTTTGACTGGTGTATGACAGTTCAGAAGTTTGCTCATCGCTCACTGCTGTCAGTCGGGTCGCTGCATGGCTTCGGCCAGGGACAGCTGGTACCCTATGTATTGGATTCTTAAAGTAATTTCAGTTGGACACAGAGAGCCAAGGTGGAGGTCGGCTCCCCGTATTGAGGTTTAGTATGATTCCTTTGGACTGATTCTTATCATTGGTTGATTATGTGAATGATTATTTGAATGACATTATGCATTAGCATTTTCAACATTTGAATGGCACGTTATATTGATAACTATATAATTCATTGAGTTGAACGCTCATTCCTGTTCACCAAATTTTCCCAGGTTGCAGGTTGAGTTTGAGAAGTAATTTTTAGTCGAGTATTCATGCCTTCTATCCTTCAGCAGTGGAACATATTTATTTATCCAGATATGTAATTAATTTTATATTGTGCTATATATTATTTTACTTTAGCTCTCCGCATTGTTATTCTGTCAAATGTAATGTTAATTAGAAGTATGTCTTTAATGTAAGATGAGTTTTGAGGTAATTAGAGATTCCTCTCTATAGTTGTTATGGTGAATTTCTGTTAAGTTTGAACCTGGTGATAATTTGATGAAAATGTTGGTATGATTGAGATGAGAGCCTGTGTGGCTTTGACTTGATGTTTTGACAGGTTCTGCTTGACAGGTGGGCCCATAGCCCTTGATTTGTGACAGTCACAGCTGTCATGTTGATGTTTTGTCGTTTAGTGATCAGTCAGGCTTACTACGGGTTCTGGAAGTCTTAAGTTTTTCCGTTCCCTAGTGCCGGTCACGTGCCTTCTGGTTCGGGGCGTGACACAGGTCGCACTCTCACACATTGAACATAAGTTCGAACTGTGGATTTGCACCTCTACACGTGTGAGAGAGAATCTCATTGGTTACACTTTGTATTTTTCTAATATGAGATAACTCACTTTCCTCCATCACTTTTCTTAGCATATAGTTTATTTTGAGTTTCAAATTATCATTCGCTCTTTTGAGCACGTTAATATTCAAATTCATATTTCTTACGTAGGAGAACACAAATCTGAGTAAACTTCTCACTACCGAATAGTATGATCTATCTGAATTTTAATCTCAAAATAATCATGAATTTGTTATAATTTTCTAACAGTTACTTATAAGTAATGTTCATTAATTGCTCTGATAATGTTCGTTAATTTTAATTATATGTATATTATATTTATTTTTAACATATAAATAATAAATATATGATATTATTTAAAATTTTAGTTCAATTCCGATTAAACTTATGACTCATAATTTTTTATCTTTATCGATTCTAAGACCGAATCGAATTTAAAAACATTGATTATATCGATAAAATTACTTAATTTTATTTTTATTTGAAAATAGTTGCTAATATTGGTGTTTCTTAATATAAAAGCCCTTATTTTATTGTCTTTTTTTGCAACCACCTATTACTTGGGCATAGGCACCGACATGGAAAAGTTATTGTTGGAAATTGGATTCCAGTCGTTTGCCCCATTACTCACATGAAGCACACACTCGTTTACTGTCTTATTAATGAAAATTACAAAAATAAATAAGTCTGATTATATAAAATACCATTAGATCACATTAAAAGATGAGTAAGTTATCTCATACCTCAATATGAACTGTCATGCTTGTCAAGACATAGATTATTCCGATCGATAAGAGAGTTTATTTTTCTTTTTAGATAATGATTCAATATAAAATTTAACACTCATAATAATTCTTAAATATATGAACCAAGCGTAAAAAATATGCTCTTAAACTCATTTAATAAGAATATTTAGTCTTGATTGAAACGTAGAGGATGTCCCTAACCGATTATGTCTAGAGGGAAATTGAAACAATAAACTTACTATATCAATAAATTTCTTGTTAAATAATTTGAAATAAAAATCAATAAAATTATAATATCTAATTTAATAGAAAATTTTGAAATATACCAATAAGATGCAATGTTTACCAAAAATCCAAATGTCATAATCAATGATAAAGTTATATCAATGTGGTATATATAATTAAATTAATTTCTATATATTTAAAAAAAATTCATTTAAAATAAAAAAACTAAATATAATATATAACTAAATTTTAATAATTTTACATTAATTTTTTTTTACATTTTGGACATTAAGGGAGTCATGGCCTCTCTTGATTCTCCTCTCTCCGTCATTGATCATAATGAAGAATATATAAATTATACATTATCAAAAAATATATAATCTTTCATTTTAATTATTTTAAAATGCGTATATAATTTTTTTTACTTAAAATATAATTTTTTTTATATTATTAGAATATATAAATATTTTTTAAAATTTGTAAAAGAAAAATTATGTACCATTGAACTAAAAACTAAAAAAAATATTATCTTAATGTAACAAAATTAATTTTGGATCTAATTAGACAAAAAAGAAAAAATATTACTGATTAATTTGATTTTTTTACACTTATAATCAAGGGTATTTTAATATTTTACTATTAAATTTATCATTGAGTGCTAAAAATTATTTTAAATAACAATAAAGTATTTTGTTAACAAAAATAAAGGTGAGAGATTATTTAATTCGTTTCTCAAAAAGGAATAGTGGTCTTATTAATTAAATTAAATATAAAAAATTAAATAGTAATATATTTTTTATATTTTTAATCCATATCATATGCCACTAGAAAATATAAAAAGTTTAAAGGAATAATTTTAATCAAATGGTATAATTATGAATAAATTTTAAAATTTAAGGTATAATAATTTATTTTAAAGAATATGGTAAATTATAAAAAATAAGAAAATTAAATGATATTTTAGGACAATAACCCAATTAATATTTTTAATGTATTTGTTTTTTTCAATGAAAGTTTTGCTCATCTTTTTATTGAATATTATTCAATTTTTGAAGCCAACACCAAAGATAATTTATGAATGCATGAGCTGAGTGTGGGGTGCGCCCTTCGAGTCTCCCTTCGGGAGATTTAGTCACGCGTAAGCTGTGCCATACCCCCTGGTGGACTGAAAAAAAAAAAAAAAAAAAACAAAAGATTCCAACATTGTGATTCCAGATTACATTGTCTGGGTCCAAAAACCTTAAACCTCAGCTCTCCCTCTCCTCTTCAGTCTTCACCATTTCTCTGTTACCAAACAGAGCTCTGAATCAACCCAAATCTTATGAATGCAGAGAATTGAATGGATCTAAATTCTTTCACAAGAAGGCGATTATCACTATCAAAGTACACGGATCAAGGCCTTTCCCATTTCTCTCGATTCCAAGTCAGGAGATTCGGATCCACTACCATGACGCTCACCAAGATCTTGGCATCCGGTTTGGTTGCTTTGCCACTCTTATTTGCTCTTTCCGTCATCCTCCGTCACCCACCTTCAGATCGGTTGTCAGGCTTCGCCGACGCCAGAGTTCTCGAAAATAGAGCCCAACCAAATGCCACATCGTTCTCATCATTAGGTCTCGGACTTGGTGAGTTTCTTCACTGTTCATTTGGAGTTCTTTTTCTTTATTTATTTTTTCTTTTTTGTAGTTTTGATTCGGGAGGTTGCATTTTATTCAAGTAATTTTAGTTTTAGTTACAACGATAATGAGAAGTGGCAAATTGTGGGATTTGGGTCTTTTACCTAAGTAAGAAATAATGACTTTGTTGAATTATAAATAAAATAAAATTTGAGTTATTTTGCTGCTAGATATTAAAGTTTAGTGATCCTGTTGAAATTCAACGATAAAGATTTCATTTTTAATTCACCCTAATTTTGGTAGCAATGAGGCAATTAAATCCAAGATTGAGTGAATATTTGATTTAGCTTTTGATTTAGATCTAACACAGTATGGTAGACACAAAAATATCAATAGATATTAGCTGTTTAGACACCCGATAGCACTTTATTTGAAATCAATTCAATTAAAAGTGAAATTGGAATGGAATGGGATGGGATGTTTGAGTAATCTTCATCTTCATCCTCACCCTATTTTATGTATGATATCAGTCATTTTTTAGTTATAGTAATTTTCAGCTCAGCAAAAATGTTTGTAGTCATTTTCGGATTGTTTTTCCAATTCAGGGTCTGAAAATGTTGTATCACAATTTATTGGCAATCCAAATGAAAAGTTGCTTGGTGGACTTCTTGCTGCTGGATTTGATGAAGCTGCTTGCACTAGTAGGTACCAGTCTTTTTTATATCGCAAGACTCCACTCCATAAGCCTTCTTCATATCTAATTTCTCGTCTCAGAAGTTATGAAGATCTTCATAAACGCTGTGGACCAAATACTGAATCTTATAACAGAGCTTTAGAACAGCTCAAGTCTGGCCAAAGAATTGGTTCTGTAGATTGTAAATATATTGTGTGGATATCTTTCAGTGGTTTGGGCAACAGAATACTATCCCTGGCTTCTACATTTCTTTATGCTCTTCTTACAAATAGAGTCCTGCTTGTTGACCGAGGTAAGGATATCGATGATCTCTTCTGTGAGCCATTTCCAGAGAAATCATGGTTACTGCCCATGGATTTCCCTATTATTGATCAATTTGGAAGTTTTGATCAGCAATCTTCCAATTGTTATGGGAACATGCTCAAGAATAATGTCATAAATGCTTCAGTAGAGTCAATTCTGCCGTATCTGTACCTTCATTTAGTTCATGATTATGATGATCATGATAAACTTTTCTTCTGCGAAGAAGATCAATCTCTTCTTGCAAAAATCCCCTGGTTGATTATGAGATCAGATAACTACTTTGTCCCATCACTTTTCTTGATTACATCTTTTGAGCAAGAGCTGACCGAATTATTTCCTCAGAAAGGAACCATTTTCCACCACCTTGGGCGATACCTTTTCCACCCCTCAAATCATGTATGGGGACTAATCACAAGGTTTTATAAAACTTACTTAGCCAAGGCAGATGAGAGCATTGGCCTTCAAATAAGAGTTTTTGATTCGAGACCAGGTCCCTTTAAGCATGTGATGGATCAAATTTTAGCCTGTACTCTGAAGGAGAAATTGTTGCCTGAAGTAGATATGCGAGACTCTGCTGTCAGTCTCTCTGAGAACCCAAAATTGAAAGTTGTTTTAGTGACATCATTAAATTCAGGGTACTTTGAGAATCTAAGGAACATGTACTGGGAATACCCAACTTTGACTGGGGAAGTTGTTGGCGTTTACCAGCCAAGCCATGAAGAGTATCAGCAAACAGAGAAGCAGATGCACAATAGGAAGGCATGGGCAGAAATGTACCTCCTCAGTTTGACTGATACATTGGTTACAAGTTCATGGTCCACCTTCGGCTATGTTGCACAAGGTCTTGGAGGTTTGAGACCCTGGATCCTTTACAAGCCTGAAAAGGATACCGCCCCTGATCCACCTTGTCGCCGAGCAATGTCAATGGAGCCTTGTTTTCATGCTCCTCCCTTCTATGATTGTAAAGCAAAGAGAGGAGTTGACACAGGTGCTTTAGTTCCTCATGTGAGACATTGCGAGGATATGAGCTGGGGACTGAAGGTAGTAGATGGTCATGATGAGTTATAATAGCCATTGTTATTTTCATTAGTTAACCAATTTTGCAATCAATTCTAGATGTTTTACGTAATCATTTGGCATGGGGGTCTGCCAAACGGGCATGTATCTAGGGAATTGTAGTGTAATATTCACTTTAACCAAATTCTGGTTGAGAATGTTGTAAGTTAAATTTAGCTATGGAAGAATTGCAGAATTGTAAGTGGCAGTCCAACAAATATCATGATAACTAGTTTGCAAAAAACTAACAATAACAAATTCAATGACTCAAAAAAAAAAAAAAAAAAGTACAAAAGAAAAACAGGAGCAAGTAAATTATACAAGTCCGAAAAAATTTCTGATGACTATCAAGCAAAATATAAATCCAGATATGTTCTGTCTTGTGACTGGCTAGCTCAACTAATTATTGCAACCAATACTATAGAAGCTAAACGTGAAGCCACTATAATATTGCTAGCCACCTGATTTCAGCTAACTTCTCTTCTTTCAGCCTGTTCACAATTTGATATATGCTGGGATTGAAGAAACGGTCCTCTCCTCAGCTTGTATTTCCTTAATGGCACTAGGAGGTAAAATGGTCAAATTAGTCCTCAAATTTGGCACCTGAGAACAAATTAGGACAAAATTATCTTTTTTGTTATCAAAGTCCTTTTACTTGACAATTTTTGTCAAATTAGTTTTTGGTCAAACTTTAGACAATGTATGTACTATAAAATCAGACGAAATAACGTTAATTTTATAAGTCTCGTTTGGCATAATTTTTCGGAAAAATGGTTTTCTAAAAGAAAAAAATTCAGTTTTGAAAAAATAGGTGAATAGATGTTTTTCCAAAAAATAGGATTGAAAAAAACAATTTCAAAAAAATTAAAAAAATAATCAATTAAATAAAAAAATTCAAAAAGTATTATTTAGTTTCTAAAAATTATTATGTGATTAATTAATATATTAATTATTGATAAAAATTAAATATAACACAGTACTAATTTATGTGATTATAAGTTAGATTTTAATTTTTTATTGCCCCTTATTAGATTTTCTAATTTACCTGTATTTGAATGTTATTTATAAATATTAATGAAATATATTTTGAATTTTACAATTCTTATATTCATTTGATTGTTTAATTTTTATTTTATTTCTGAAATTTAATTTTTAATATATAATGATCAACAAAATATCATCATTTTATTAAAACAATCAATCATTACACAAAATCAAAAATAATTTTCATTCATATCTCTAAAACTTAAATTTAATTGATTACTATTATTAGCCTGTAAATTAAAAAAATACTTTTTGAATTTTTTATTTAATTGAATAATTTTTTTTTGAAATTGTTTTTTTTCAATCTTATTTTTTTAAAAAGCATCATATTTTTTCAAAAATACTTTTCAAAATTGAAAAAATTAAAAAAAAAAAAAAAATAGAAAAGTATTTCTGAAAAGCTATGCCAAATGAAACTTATGAAATTAACATTATTTCGTCTGATTTTATAGCACACGCATTGTCCAAAGTTTGACAAATGATTAATTTGATAAAAATTGCCAAGTATGAGAACTTTGATGACAAAAAAGGTGATTTTATCCTGATTTGTCCTCAGGTGCCAAGTTCGAGGACTAATTTAGCCTTTTCGCCGGATATGGATTAGGAGGAGGCCTTTTCCCCTGCATTCGAGCAATTTGTTTCAATCTAGCATAAGCTTTCTTTTTAGCCTTCCTCTCTGCCCGATATTCCATCTACACGCCCCAAAAATCATCACAAATTAAAACTAAGTTAAGGAAATCAGGACAGAACATTAAAACATGCTTGTCGAAACAGTAAAACTCAAGAGTCCAGAAAACATACATCAGCTACAGCCACAACTTCCTCCTCACTAACTCCCTGCTCCTTCAACTCAAGCACCCGCATACCGAATACACGGGCTGGAGGGGGATCAAAACCACAAATCCTGTACAAATGTAAAGCATAAGTGAAGCTGAATTATGAATGTTCTGATTTTATTTGTGTTACAGACAGAGATTATAATAATTCCTGCTTCATTTTTGTTACATAGATCACAATCAGAGCCAAAATCTCAAAGAGACTGGTAGAACTAGAAAGCTTCTATAGATATATTTTAAAGAATCCCCGAATTAAAAAACCAAGCAAGTCTTAGCACTAAGGTATAATAAAAAAAAGTTCAATAATTTCATAAATATCAGAGTTCTAGCAACTGACCTGAATTGGAAACTCAGAAAATCAAAATAACAGTTTCTAAATTCCAATTCTAAATAATGTTTCTCAACATTGGCAAAAGCATAATAACTATTCTAACGGTTCCATTATTCTCTGAAAAATCCAAAAATAGTTGCAATTGGAACAAATACAAATCCCTAAATTCTAAAATTCGAAAAAGCTTTAAAAAAAAAAAAAAAAAAAAAAAACTAAAACTAAAACCCTAATGGCAACTGATAAAAATTAAAACTAATAACAAGAAAAAAAAAGTAGAAAAAATAATACTTGATGGCATCTTCATGTTTGGAATCTGGATGCTTGCTGAAGAACTTCCTTATATAAAGATCTTCCGGGAGGCTGATTTTCTGAACTTTCCCATTCGCCCGAGGAAATATCGCCGGTGGTGCCCTAAATTTATGAAATCAAGTACACATATTGGGAAAAGAAAAAAAAAAAAAAAAAGGGTTATGAATTAGCTATTGATGAATTTGGATATCAATAAAAGGGGATTTTTTATTCAATCACAGAAATATGATAAAAAGAGAGAGAGAGAGAGAGAGAAGCTGACTGTTCCATGGCTTTGAGCCAAATAGGCTCAGCCCTTGACTAGCTCTCTAGTTGTCGCTAGCAAATCTCCTCTCATGAACGACATGTCTGCTTCTGTTTTCTTCTACCACCAAGCCTTTCCTCATTTCTCTTCTTGTACTGAAACATGGGTAAAACGGCGTCGTCGCTGATTGACGAGTTCAAGGGTTTATGCAATATAAATATTGATTTAACACTTTTCAATTTTCAGTATATTATATATAATTAATTTATACAATATAATAAGAATAAGGAAAATATATATGATGTAGAACTTTCTTTTTGTCTTTATTTTTTGTCATTATTAATTGCTTACTGAAATTCTCTCAATATATATAATAAATAAAGAAGGAAAACGGAGGAACAGTACTTTTCAAATTGATTTGAAGGGTAATTTTGTCTTTTCAGCTGGTATGGTAGGGTTGTTTTTGTAATTTCACGCTTATTGATTTACTAAAATGCCTACGTCCGAATCACCTTCCTCAAGAAAACGACACCGTTTCCAAAGGTGTTTTTTGTTTTTTTACAATGAATTAATTTACTCTTTTCTCCTACCTGAGTCTAATAACACGCCTTCGTTTTATTAGCCCATTTCCGTATTTTCATCAATTGTATTATATATCTCTTTAGGGTAAGCCCTACTCTGTTCTCTCGCCTGCTTTCCGGCCGCTTCTTTTGCCTGTGCTTATTCTCTTAAGATAAGTTGTCTTTTTTTTGTATTGTATTCAAGTAATCTCATATTTACTTTGTTTTTGCATTAAAGTTGAAATTATTTGTTGTATGCACTTTTTTTTTTCTTTTTTAATTCATTGAAGTGCTAATTATTCAGCTTACAGTTGTTTGTTCTTACCTAATGGATGCCAAAACTAATAGGTGGGCTTTTTCCATTCATTGTTCTTTTATATTTTGCTATGCTTTTGAGTTTCTCTCTCTCTTTAAAGTGGATGAGATAATGAAAGAGTGAGAAAACAACTATAGAAAAGTTAAAAATAAAGAAATAGTTGATGCTACAAACAAATAGAAATTTTTTTGTATGTACTATATTCAAAAGCAAGTTAT